>LR750193.1:63270-109049 GCA_902729485.2 Mus minutoides | reverse complement strand
CTGCCTCTGCCTCCTACGTGCTGGGATGGGATTAAAGGTGTGTACCACCACTGCCTGGCAACATTACATAATGTTACAAAAAAGAATGAGGATCCACAATTAATAAAAACATAAATTTAAGCTTCAATGACAAAAGAGAAAAATAAGATGTAATATATTGAGGAAAATTTTCAGAAAAATTGTCTTAGGTCTTAAAGGCAAGAGAAAGGCCTTTTAGTACACATTCAATCATAGATAAAGACAGAAGGGAAAAATAAGGAAGACAGAAACAATATTCTTAGTCCTGGCCAAGTCAGAAAGTGTTTGACTGACTTACGCTACTTCCCCTCACTGTCACCTCAACAAGTGCTCACATACCTTCACTGCCCAAATAGACTGCTCCAAAGGATGGAAAAGCTTGAAACAAAAGCCGTCCTTTTTTGATGGACGCTCAATGATCTCACAAGCATTCAGAAGGACTGTTCCAACCCACTGACCATTCTTTTGTGTTTTATAGATCAGAAGCACCCCAGGTTTCAACACACACCACAGCTTGGTCCAGCTCTTCAGGGTACCACGAATCTGCACAAAGATAAGTATATTTTAAAGACTGATATCGGTTTCTCTTTTTAGACTACAGAATATTAGACCGAATAAAGGCTACCAAGATGTTTTAATCTTAAGTTATATTGCATATATATTTACACTGAATACGTCTTTAGTCAAAAGGCTACTGCATGGCAATGCACTGAAGATAAATGTTGAGTCCACATGGCTCCTGATTCTAAGCTCAGGTTTTTGTGGAACAGTAGGCCAAAGTTTCAAACACATTAAGTAGAATCCCTAACTTCCTCCATCATTCAATAAACTCCCATGGTACTGAAATTATTCTGTGGTAGCAGTTACAACTATTAATTTTTGTGAATAAATGATTATTCTGTCTTTTTCAACTTTGCTTTTCTGAATGCTTTTAGTAGTTCCAGGGCTTCTCCTAAATGTTTGGTAAACAGTAAGAGGAAGAAAGAATCCCTACCTAGTCCCTAAATGTACCTTCTTAGATAACCGTTCCCAGTCATTACCTAAGGTGTGCTAGATAAACGTCTAGGAGGAAGTCTTTAAGTGTAGGCACATTATTCATTTTTATGAAATATTCCTCACCTTAAGCTCTAACGCCACCAATAGTTTTATCAACTTTTTCTATCACTCCATATATCTGGACTCATTAAAAGTTGTTGCTAGGCAATTCGCTGGCTTAACAATGCTGAAGAGGTTGCCACTATTGTATTCAAATTACACTAGGAATTTCCTTCACATTTACTCATTGGATGTACATGAACATAGGGTGAATGAATGTACAACTCCTTAAGGAGTCAAGTGGGCAGAACCCTAGTAATATAAGATACAGAGAGTAAGGGAGACTCTGAAGCTAGGAATAAAAAGACAAAAATCGTCAAAAAAAGTTTTGTGTGTGTGTGTGTGTGTGTGTGTGTGTGTGTGTACATCTCTCTATATAAATGAGATGGTAAATCAAGAGAATCAAAGAAAAGATAGTTACTCTGACGTAATATTCTTGTTCTTGGAGACGTAATAATAAAAAAGAGGGTCAGCTGTCAGGAATGAAGGGATAGTTTAAAGGCAGCCACGGCGTCAGATGTGAGATGCTGAGGGTAGAGGAGGGCCATTTGCCCAAAGCTGGGTCAGCGCTGCACAGCAATGCCTTGTTTCAAAATAACAGAGTGGGCTGGGGGCTGTCTGGGGACTTGTAGAGGATAAGTTTGACCCTGGAAATGAAAACAAGTAGGATCCAGAGCTAATATGCTCTCAAGAAGAGAGAAAGCAAGCTGGAATTTACTTTCAGAACAAAACTGAAGAAGACCCTTGCAGTATTTGAACCGTGTGCAACCATGATGAACAGTCTCAGTGTAAAGGGAGACTCGTTTTTAATGTCTCTAGGAACTATTCGGTAGCAGTTCTGCTAACTCATTGACTTTCAAAGTCAGGAGTAAAGATGTCTGCAGCTGTCTGTCAGGTGAGAATGGGAGAGATGACTGAGTAACCAGGGTAAGAGGAGGACAGAGATCAGGGATGACCTGCACTCACTGCACAGCGCTTTTCAAGCAAAAACTTTTCAATTTTTTGTTTTGTTTTGTTTTTTGTTTTTGTTTTTCAAGACAGGGTTTCTCATTCTGTAGATGGGGCTGGCTTTGAATTCAGAGATTCCCTTCCCTTCTGCCTTCCAAGTGCTGAGATTAAAGGCATGCACCACCACGGCCTGGCTCAGGTACAACTTTTATGTCAACTTGTCCAAATTCCAATCTGCAATAATACCAAATGGTAAGTGGAGTAGTAAAATATTTTTATAATGGGTTATATTAAACAACATGCTTTCACACTCGTCAAATGCCTTAACAGAGCTGCTGTTCTGAGGCTACTGGAGCCCCCTCTTGTGAAGACTGGCACACAGGACACAAAGAAAGTTCCGAGCATCTACTGTTTTCTCTCACACTTCCTCATCCCCACAAGTAAGCTCTGGGAGAGTTCAAACCCAAGCCCCGACCTTCAGCCAGTCGGCCATGACAATGACAGAGGGGTCTGTGATGGTGCTCAGTAACTCCTTTGTGGCTCTCTTCTTCTCTTCACGGTAATTTTTCTTTTGTACCTAACATAAGTAAAAACAAAAGACTCAGTAAGAGAAACAATTTCTTACGGTTCTGGCATTTTCAGATAAAAACCTTAAGACAGGAGTTTTTGACAAGCATGTTAGAATCTGGTTTCCATGATCGGTACACCAGGTCTATGTATCCTAAGCCACTACTATGCTTTCAGGTGCATACAATCTATAGAAACATACAAAGTATCCTTTTTGATTGTTTAAAAGTTTCTATGCCTATCATCTTCTTTTAACTGTGCTACAAGATTCCTAGCATAAATAATATTGACAGTGTTAGGATGAGTGCATTGGTGAACTGATTTTATTGTAAACTCATATCAATAACATTCCTCCATTTAATCACCACAATAAGCTTTTCAGGTAGAATTATTACCAGCTTTATTTTATGTTCAAGAATACCGAGGCCGAGACAGTAATGTGCCCTGAATCAAACAACTAGCAAAGTGTGAAACAGGATCCCGATGCAGACCGGCTTCCAAAGCTGCTCAAATCACAAGGCTGTTGTTCTCAATGCATACTCTCCCTGGTAGAAATCTTCTTAGCTACTAGCTTTTGATTATTACGAGCAATGCTGCAATTTCTTCCAAATGGAAGGTGCCCCCCCCTTTTGATTTTTAACTAAACTCCAAGAGAGAGACTAAGAACTCTGAGATCAGCTTGTTAGTAGATTAAATGGTTTCCTGTCTTAGGTAAATTACTTCTTTGAAAATAGCCCATGAAAACAATAGTTCTAGTGTTGCTTTGTTATTTGGATGGGGAAAGAGTAATAACCTATTAGTGTTTACATTTTTCATTTATAAGACAAAATCTATTGAAGTTAAATTTAATTGTGATTATATAACATAATAAAGTTTAACTCTTAATTGCCTCTAATACCTAAAACTTATGGTCATTTTATTTTAGGAGGTTATTTATTTATTTTTATTTTGAGTGTGTGTGTTTTTCCACCAACATGTATGTCTGTGCATACCATACATGCAGTGTCCATGGAAGCAAAAGAGGCCAGCAGATCTTCTGGAACTGGAGCTACAGAGGGTTGCTAGCTGCCATGTGGGTACTGGAACTGAACTCGGGTCCTCTGGAAGAGCAGCCAGTGCTATTGATTGGATAGCTTTACTATGAGATGGCTGATGCAGATGCACATGGGACCAGCCATGGAACACAGACAGATGTGACAGATGAGGAGGGGCCAGCCATGGAACACAGACAGATGTGACAGATGAGGAGGGACCAGCCATGGAACACAGATAGATGTGACAGATGAGGAGGGAATAGACCTAGTAGAGAGCATGTGTTCTTTAAGCTTCGAGATCTATGGCCACTCAGGAAGGTAGCCTCCACACTATACATTTCTTTTTTTTTTAAGGCATTTTTTAATTAGATATTTACATTTACATTTCAAATGCTATCTCCAAAGCCCCCTATACCCTTCCACCACCCTGCTCCCCAACCCACCCACTCCTGCTTCCTGGCCCTGGAATTCCCCTGTACTGGGACATATGATCTTTGCAAGACCAAGGGCCTCTCCTCCCATTGATGGCCGACTAGGCCATTCTCTGCTACATATGCAACTAGAGACACAGCTCTGGAGGGTACTGGTTAGTTCATATTGTTGTTCCACCTATAGGGTTGCAGAGTCCTTTAGCTCCTTAGGTACCTTTTCTATCTCCTTCATTAGTGGCCCTGTGTTCCATCCAATAGATGACTGTGAACATCCACTTCTGTATTTGCCAGGTATTAACATAGCCTCACAAGACACTATACATTTCTTAAGAAACAAGTTAGAAATATGGAATTTCATTGTCTCAAAATTTAAAACATGATACAAGTCAAGCAAAATATATATTCCTATGGGTCTGGAAATTAGCAAACTAACTTAAGTGGATGCCAGAAATGTCCTCTGGCAGTTCCACATCAATGAGGTGCCCTCTCTGCTCTGTTAAAGCTGTGAAGAGATGACTACTCCAGAGCCTGTGCTATGGTGAGCTGAGGTCTAAAATATCCTGCTTTGGAACAGGCATCTAAACACCTTATGAGCTGACTGCATGGCAGAATAAAACATGGACACTTCACATGTATGCTTGCCCTTCCATCTGCTCCCTTTAGAAGGATACATATTAACGTTTCATACTAGCCCATATTCAAAAGCACATGCAAATACAATTTGAGAAGATCATCAACTTTGTTGTAAGACTAGCTCCTAGTAATACCAGAAGCTATATCCATAAAGTCCCACCAACATGACCACCCAATGAGCTGAACAAGGATACCACCAATGGGCATGCCAAAGGAACAAAAACAAAGAACTATATGCAACTGAGGAAATCTGGGGTGAGGAGAAGTGGCCTTCCTCAGAGAAGAACACACCAACTGGCTATTCAGTTTGTCAGTTGGTCAGCCTTGAAAACATACATACAAGTAACATTGTATGGACTGAGTAGGTTATATTTAGGACTATACATATATGCATGCAATAACAATTAACAAAATCAGAGGCAATAAATTTTACGGAGAGCAGGGAGGGTATTTGGGGGGGGTTATAGGGGAGAAAGAGAAGGGAGATGTGCAATTATAATATACAAAAAAATTTAAAAATAACTATAGAAACTAACCTTAAGAGACTCTTTCTTCGTGAGTTTACTTGATGTTGAACTGTCCTTTTCTGAGCCATTATATAGTTTAGATTCAGACTGAGATGAAAATAAGAAGATAATTAAAACTTACATTTATTTTACATACCACATAAAATGTAACATTATCTTGCTTATACTCTTCCCACTTGCTGCTATGATTTAAGCAAATGAGGATTTTAATACAAAGTTTTTCCCACATGGTATTTGTGTTTTCACATGCATGTGTGCACACTCAAAAATTAATGTGCAATGTGAATTTATATTTCTAAATTTTATAGTGCTTTTCTCAGGATATTTCTTTGAAAATATACAATTGTTCAGTTATTGTTTGTATAAAAATTGCTAAAGCAGTGTTAAAATATGCTATAAAAGGAGAACATGTAAGTTTCATCAAATTGACACACAGACTACCCACTACCTCAATTCCTCCATTTTCAAAAATTCAGGCAAAGCCACTTCAATTGTGGAGTTCAACAGTACTCCCAAGATCTGTTGCTTCCCACCTCTCTAGTGTACTAAAATTGTGACTAATGACAAAACTTGTTTTTGTTTTTGAGTTTATAGTTAAGAGTCTTCATAGGGAGGGGGAGAAAAAAAGAGTCTTCATAAACCCTGAAAACTTGAACAACACACGTTTCTGTATTCACTTTACATGTCAAAAAGAGGCTCAGAGAGGCTGATTTCTCAGACACAATCGTTAACACAGAAGTGACTGAAACCCAGCTCTCCTGATGCAATGCCCGCAGTCTCTCATTAGGGTACAAAAGCATACATTTGAGAGCTATCTCTATAAAGCTTAGAACATTATCAGCTTGCTCCCTCAATGTCCTACACATCTTCATTTCTACCGCTGTAGACGCAGGGCAGCATACTAGCTAGCATTCATGGTAACCTTCTGGGTAGACATGGACCTTGATCCAAATAATAGCTCCAAATGATGACCAGCTACACCTGCATATCACCTGCTTTAACCAAGGATCCTTTACTCAAGTTCATGACCCCTGGTGGCAGCACAATGGTGATTCCCTGGTGAGAAGACAGCCAGTGTACCAGCTGAAGAAAAGGAATGAGCCAAACATTTTTGATCAACCAACGAAATGAAAATGTCATTGAAGCTCATTTATCTTGCTTATGTTAAAAATACCTCTGGTGGTTGGCATGAAATACCTTTACATAAACAGGGCATAGATGAGGAGAAAAGGAATGAGCCAAACATTTTTGATCAACCAACAAAATGAAAATGTCATTGAAGCTTGTTTATCTTGTTTATGCTAAAAATACCCCTAGTGGTTGGCATGAAATACCTTCACATAAACAGGCATAGATGAGGTTATGATGATGGTAGTTAATTGACAGGAAACTAGCTGAAATTATTTTCAATGCAGAAAATAGAGCTCAACCTCCTTAAAGATGCTGACCTAAGTGGCTTGAAATACCACACTGCTTGTTCTCATGATGATGGCATAAACTGTGATACCAAAACATTTTTCATAATTACTCCTGCTACACAGTTATCTGTTTCCCCCAAACATATAGCTCTGAAGTCTTAGCCCCAAAAGATGACCCAGCTGCTGTCAGAGGAACACAATGCATTACAACCATCACAGAACTCTGCTTCCTACAAATAGGAAGTGCACACATTAGCTACTGCTGTCTAACGAGGAAGAGCACTCATGTTGTTGGCTTGAATGTTGACGGCATTAATGGCTGTGCACTACTTACAAAGGACTCTGTTAAGCATTGTGTATGTACCACCTCACTTAATGCTTAAAGCAATGCCGAGATAGCAGTAGCACCCCCTTTACTCGTAAGAAATCTATACCTACAGAGTAGATGGCTTCCCTAAATCATACAGACAGCAAAATAGATAAACAGAATTTTGTACCTTGGCCTAAGACTGAGCTTCATGGTTTTGGTAATCTCACTTTACTGGTTTATTGCTTTTGAAAGCTCTTCATACAGCGTAGCAGCCAGCATCAAATGTAAAATGTTTTCTCTATAAATAAGAGAAAATGTTTCCCCAACAAGGTCAAGTAACAATTTGGCTATTCCAGGATTCCACTGTCCTATGAATTATCAGGCAAGAAGCATGCCATGTGAGACTGGTATATGAGAACACAGGTGCCTTTAGCAGCTCTGACAATACTGTGCAATCTAGTGTGACAAAACAGCCAAGTCAGCAACCAAGTTTTATGACCCAAGCAGCACTGCCTCCGCTTTCTGAGCCCGCACATTATTTTTCTTAAACTTTGGTAATGGGGTTGAACATATGGCCCCTTGCATGTCAAAAAATACTCTCTCATTGTAACAATGCTCTATCACTTAGCTATCCCGAAAAGTTCCTTTTTTCCTTTTTACATTTTAAGAAAGCTGCCAAGTTGTCTTTGAACTTACAATCCTCCTGCCTCAGCCTCCTAAGTAGCTAAAATTCCAGGCATGACCCAGAAGGTCTGACTCTGAATTAACATGTTTTTAACAGACCAAAACACATGAACCATCTTTGTTTCTTTGTTGATGATATTTCATTACAGTAGGCTTTTTTTTTCCTTCATAAACATGACTGGTTACCACCTTAATACTGATAAGGCTTTAATATAAAGGGCTTCTTGAAGCCACTGTTAAGTGGCTTTAGAATGCTTAGCCCCTACCCCCGGCCCCAGACACACACACTTAACTATTATGGCCTTTCAGGCAATGTGACTTTAAAGTTATTTCTCTCTTAAAATATCCTAATTTCCCACTAACTCACAGGGTTGTTTTGGGGTTAATTGAAGTAACACACATAAAGTATTTAACATTATACTTGGTATATGCTGTGATTCAGGTTTCTAATTATATTCTTGATTGCAAATGTAGTCAAAATCTGCCTTTCAGAGTAAGGCATTATGCATGAAATCTCTTCTGATTTCCTTTAGAAACTATAAAACACTACATTTACTTTAAAAAAAACAGCAATTAAGAAGTTACTGTGATTACAAAGATACTTTGGGCTGGAAAGGAACTTACTCAGGTAAACATACTGTTTTGTTTTTTTTTTTTTTAAAAAGTAGTAATAACTTATAAACACAGAAGTTAGAAGATTAAGTTACAGGACCTATATTACAGAAAGCCCTTATCCTAGCAATAGGATTCCATTTATCTTACTATACAAATTACTCAGACTAGCCATTCTTGTCATGAAGAAACTTAAAACTTCATTTTAAAAATGTTTTTGGTGGATGGAGAGATGGATGGTGGATGCGACTTTGAGAGTACTAACTGCCCTTCCAAAGAACCAGAGCTCAACTCCCAGCACCTACATGGTGGCTCACAACTTGTCTGTAACTCCACTTCCTGGGATCCAAAGCCCTCTTATTGCTCCTTCGGGTACCATACCTGTGGTGTATAGATATACATGCAGGCAAAACACCTATACACATAAAAATAAAAAGAATTTAAAAATTTAAATTTGTCCCCCCAAATTACTTAAATAAGAATGAGTAAGTTAAACATTAACATATTTAGGAACAAACTAGTTACTATTTCTCTTGAAAAATGATAGAATGAGTATAATATTACTAGTACCAAAAGGTTATCATGTTAAGAGTTACTAACTATAGTTTTTGTTTGTCTGTTCAGGACACAGTCACAAGTAGTCCAGACTGCCCTCCATTTCACTACATTTGAGCTGTCTGACACAGGAGCCACCAGCCATATATAGTTACTTAGCAGCTGAGGTGTACCTAGTAGAATGAATATCCATTTAGTTTTTAAAATCTACACACAAAATAAATCCTGTATACAAGAATCATAGTTGTAAACAAGGCCCATTTCTGTTTCAGTTACTAGTGTCCATCAAGTCTGCAGAGTTCAGTCTCCTTGCCATTTCTTTCTCTCTCAAGGTATGTAGAGATGACACAATAGCTTTATGTTTACATTCATAAAGGCTTCTGCACAGGAATTTTTTTTTTTTTTTTTTTGGTTTTACGAGACAGAGTTTTTCTGTATAGCCCTGGCTGTCTTGTAACTCACTTTGTAGACCAGGCTGGCCTTGAACTCAGAAATCCACCTGCCTCTGCCTCCCGAGTGCTGGGATTAAAGGCGTGCGCCACTACGCCCGGCACACAGGAATATTTTTAAACCACATTTTCCACAATTCTGGTACTAAGTGCTTAAAAACAAGCCTTAAAAATAATTCTACTGTATTTCTAGCTATGGTTAGGATACATTTTTCTTTGATTTTTAAAAGTTATAGGTTCTATGTAATAACCAACAGAGCTCAGCACACACTGCTCGAAAAATGCAGCATCTCAGCAAACTCCTTATTTTAAGACGAAGGAAGCCAAGAGCAAAGCGCAGACAGAAGAAGCCATTCTGACTGCACCTCATCTGTCTCCCTGGAACAGGCCATTAATGAATATGTAATTTTAGGCAGAAAGAGTCCAGTGACACACAGACACCAAGAAGAATCTCCACAAATAGTCTTGACTTCTGTCCTTCCTTATCCTCAATCTGTGCTGGTCAGTTCTTATCAACTCATCCCAAACTAGAGCCATCTGAGAAAGACTCTGAACTGAAGAGTTACCTCCATCAGATGGGCCGTGGGCATGTTCTTCACTAATGATTGATGTGAGAGGGCCGGCCCAGCCTGGATTGGTGGTCCAGGGTGGTATAATAAAGCAAGCAGACTAAGCAAGCTGGTAAGCAGCATTTTTTCCCCACGGTCTCTTCTTCAGTTCTTGCCTCCAGGTTCCTAATTAAGTTCTGCCCTGATTTCCCTCAGTGATGGACTGTGACATGAAGTCTAAGCTCTACTCCCAGAGTTTGGTCACTATATTATCACAGCAATATAAAGCAAACCAGAGTATCGTCTTAATGTTTTTTTTAAATATATATTTATTTATTATATGTAAGTACACTGTAGCTGTCTTCAGACACACCAGAAGAGGGCATCAGATCCCATTACAGATGGTTGTAAGCCACCATGTGGTTGCTGGGATTTGAACTCAGGGCCTTCAGAAGAGTAGTCAGTGCTCTTAACTGCTGAGCCATCTCTCCAGCCCACTCTTAATGTTTTTAAGGAGCGAAATCACTGGATGAGGAGGACCATACCACGGGACAAGATCTCCAGCCCTTTGTTAACCTTTTTGCTCAATCAGACTTATACTCTTCATCAAACTAAAACATAAAAATATACAAGTTTCCCTATTTGTTTCTTGGGGGGGAGGGGGTGTGTATTCATTTCTAAAGGCTCCAACATTATGTGACATTACATTAAATAAATGTGTATATCTTTGTCTTGTTGATATGTCTTTTATTATAGGGGACTCAGCTATGAACCTTGCAATGAATTAAAAAAAGAAAAGAAATACATTTTCCCACCTATATGACTAAACACTTCCTCATTATAGAAATACAATGTACTGGGGTTTGAAGATGACTCACTTGGGAAACATGAGGTCCTGAGTTAGATTCCCAGAACCCACACAAAAAGGGTGTGTGTGTGCGTGTGTGTGTGTGTGTGTGGCCATGTGTGGTTGTAATTCTAATGCTGAAGAGTGGGGAAGCAGATTCTCTGTGTTCACAGGAGCTAGTCTCACCTAATTGGTGAATTCCAGGCCAATGAGAGACCCAGTATGTTAGAGAAAAGATGGGTAGTGCCTAAAGAAAATCAATCAAGGTTGTCCTCTGCCCCCCAAATGCCTACATGCACACATGTACCTGCATACATATGCCCAATAAATAAATGTCCTGTGAAACTTTCATCCTAAACATACAGCTTGACATTACAAATATTTGTAAAGTTAACTATATATAGTATGGACACAGCAGGAATTAAAACATGCTATGTAATCCTTTTCACTATTCCTAAAAGAAGAAGCAAAAATATTTGGTAGGATGAACAAGGCCTACAGCTATGGAAAGCAGAGTTCACTGGGTTAAGAAATAGGTTTCTGGGGCTGGAGAGATAGCTCAGTGGTTAACAGCACTGACTGCTCTCCCAGAGGTCCTGAGTTCAATTCCCAGCAACAACATGGTTGCTCACAATCATCTGTAATGGGATCTAATGGAGTGTCTGAAGACAGCTACAGTGCACTCATACACAAAATAAATAAATAAATCTTAAAAAAAAAAAGCAAGAAAGAAATAGGATTTCTTTCAACCATTAAGTTGATTCCAAAAACTTTTTTTTTAACTTTTTATTTTATTTATTATATGTAAGTACACTGTAGCTGTCTTCAGACACTCCAGAAGAGGGCGCCAGATCTCGATATGGATGGTTGTGAGCCACCATGGATTCCAAAAACTTTTAAGAAGCTCTCACCACTGCTACTAAATCTTATCAAAAAAAAGTTGGAAGTCAAATCCCTGGACAAATTTTGAAAATTCATTTAACTTTTATCAATCTACAGAGTACCACTACATCACTATACTGGTGTTTTAAAAAATACTAACTTAGAATAACCATGTTCTATTTTAATTATAGGAGAGTATTGCAAAGATCTTTGTTCTTAAGCTGTTTAATGTATATGATGTGGAAGTTTTTGGTAGTTTCATGTGATGCAGAAATAGGTAGTTTCCTGTGGTGTTTTGCTGAGGCAAAACCCATGGGAGGACACACGATGTTTGGCGAGTATACATAGGACTTAATGGGCGGTGATGGGGCTCTTGCAAAGCTAGCTTTGCAACAGTTCATTGGTCTCTCATCTTCACTATCTTTGCTTAGTTGAAAGAGGCACGCAGGGAACTCCTGGCATCCCAGCTTTTCTGGTTGCTCCCTCTGACCTATGCAGATTTGGTAGAGGCTGGCTGTTTTTGCTGGATCATGTCACCACTGCTGACTCACGGTTGATATTCTGTAAACTGTACTGCTGGTATCCTATCAAAGGGAGATTAGAATCGCCTCCAAAGAACTACTTTTAAACAGGCCCACATTGTCCTATTTACCATCTTTTCTTGCCTACCTTTGGATGACGGGCTAGGAGCGAGGGGAGGGGGAATCCAAGTGTTTGAGAACCCTTATTAAAAGTAGGCTTTAAAAAAATCTAAGCCTACATGTATATATCTTGATGGTCATATAAATAAATTTAAAATACTTAAAAATGTCTTGTTAAAAACATTAAGCCTGAAACATCTCTGAGTGGAGCTCTCAGATTTTGCTTTGAGAAGTTCTCCTGCAGCCCACATACCATAGCCAGTATTACTCTGAAGAGAGCAATGGTTGCCAGTCAAGACATTCCAAGTACTCCACAGCACCTCAGTCAGTCCAAGTAGAGACCTTTATACTTTTCATATATACACATTGTTTAAAAATACCAACAAAAATTTCTATCAACACTTGGAGAATTTCAGTTCAGTGCCTTCATTTTAAATGTCAGAAAATGTCCTATCACATACTGAGAACAACAATACGCCTACCTTGCTCTTTGACATTGAAAGTGAAGAGTCATCTTTATTTTGAGAAATGTCTTCTTTTCCTCTTTCAAAACCTTTGGGGGAAATGGCAATATTCAATTATTACAACTTTGAAATACAGTCATTAATGTTACGTTAACCAGCAAACAGCCACTCACCTTAGATAGACTTGCTATTTATTTGTACTCAAACTACTATGGCTTCCGTTCATCTCACTGCATTTTATTCTAATTAAGGTGGAGCCTTAGAATGCTCCGCTCAAGGATAACTGTCTCCTGAGAGGCTTCATCCAACAGCTGATGGAAACAGATGCAGACACCCACAGTCAAACACTAGGCAGAGCTCCAGGAGTCTGTAGGTGAGTGGGGGATGGATTGAGGGAGCCAGAGGGGTCAAGGACACCACAAGAAGACCTACAGAGTCAAATACCCTGGGCTCATGGGGATTCTCAGAGACTAAACCACTAACCAAAGAGCATTTAGGGGCCGGACCTAGAGCCCTTACACATATGTACCTTATGTGCGTGTGGTCTCCATGTGGGTCCCTTAACAAGAGGAGCAGGGGCCGACTCTGATTCTGTTGCCTGCCTTTAGATCCCTTCCCCCTAGCTGGGCTGCCCTGTCTAGGCCTCAGTGGGAGAAGATGAGCCTTAGTCCTGTTGTGACTTGATGTGCCAGGGTGGGCTGGTAACCTTGAGAGGCTTCCTCTTCTCTGAGGAAGTTTTTACAGAAAGAGGGGCTAAAATCAGGATATAAAGTGAATAAATTAATGAAAAAACTAAGGTGGAGCCAAACGAGATTCTGTAGGCTTTTGTTTTTACTTGGAGGGATGGCTCCAGGGTTACGAACACTTGCTATTCTTCCCAAGGGCCTAAGAACGCTCATGAGGCAGTTCAGGGATCTGTCAACTCCCTTCTGGCCTCGCACTTAACATACACATGGCATTCATCAACACAATCAATCACATGTATATATTAAGAAAAAGAAAATTTAAAAGGACAAAGTTATGAAGGGAGTAGGTGGAGGAAGAGGGGGGCGGATCTGGGAAACTTTATGGGGAGGTTGGAGGGTGAGCCTGCTCATGTGACAGAACTAGGTTGCACACATTGTGACATTCTCAAGTAACAAAGAAAATGGCAATCAAGAGGTCCCGCCTGACTCCACCACTGCCCACCTGAATAGTACTTTCTGTGCTACTGGAACAAGTCACGCGATATCATCCTCTTAGACCTTTTAGCCTAGCAAGCTTTTTCTTTTCTTTTTTTTTTAAGATAGGCCCTGGTGTAGCCAAGGCTAGCCTTGGACTTGATATAGAGCCAAGAAATACCTTGAACTTCTTATTCCTACTGCCTCTACTTTCAGAGTGGCAGGCTTACACAGGGTTGCACTGCTTCACCCAGTGTACACAGTTATGGGGAACACAACCATTGCCATGCACATGTTAGAATTCTGCAAATCAAGATAAATCCCCAGAATGCCAGTGAGCTGAATTCTGAACTGAAAAAAAACCATCCAAGTGAGCTTTTCTCTCTTACTGTCAACTAGAAAGATATTTCATAAGGTGATAAAGAAGAGTGGGAAAATAAATCTTCAATAAGAATACATCAAGGAGAGGGGAGAAGGTACAGGAGAGGACATGGCAGGGGAGGAGGGAAAAGGGAGAAGGAAGGGGGAAGAAAAGGAAATAGAAAAGGAAGAGAACAAAAAGGAAGGAAAAGAAGAATCAAGAGAATACAATCAACCAACCAACCAGTCTGGGTGTAGGGCACATGCCTGCAGTACCAGCTATTTGGGAGGCTGGGACAGGAAGAATAGTTAAATCTAGCAGCTTGAGACCAGGTTAGGTAATACAGTGAGATGCCATCTTAAAGGGGGAAGTAAATATCTAATAATGTATTTATTATAAGAATTAAATAAACATATATATAATGTTGATTCTTTCTTCCGAATAGTCTAAAACTGTAAATCTAGAATTCACAAACAGGGCTGGAAAGATTGTGGTTATGAGCATTGTTCTTGTAGAAGCCTGGGTTCAGTTCCTGGCACCCACATAGTGGCTCCTAATCATTTGTAATTTCAGTTCCAGGAGATTCAACTCCTTCTTCAATCTCTGGGGACACCAGGCACATACAAAGAGCATATATACATATATATGTGAACATATATATATATTTAGAGGGTCTTGACATTGTGTGTGTACACACACACACACACACACACACACACCAGCAACAACAACAAAAGGCAGACATAAAAATAAGTAAGTCTAAAACTACTGATGCTCTTTTACTTGTAGGGCGGAGAGTGTTACATACATCCCCATACATCACAAAGATGAGCCAACAACGGAACCAATGCCTGAAACATTTCAAAATGATTTCTAATTTATTGTTTGGGGGTTATAATTTTTAATTCTATTCTATCTTATTCATTCTAATATTTTTACTGAATTAAATCTGTAGTATGAAGTTATTTATCTCTCTAGAAAAAGTAAAGATTACTCAGTTTCAATATGGGGGTGGGGAGATTTTCATAACTACAACATGGATTTTCAGATGAAAACTTACAGGAATTTGAAACTTAAATACAAAGCAAACTAGAAGTTACAAAATTAAGCTTGAAATTTAAAAAAAGGTACTCAAAGCAATAAATACACCCATAAAGAATTCTAAATACTAGTGACTAACACAAGGTCAAGACCCTCTAAACACACACACGGAAGAACACGTTGTATAATACTTCAGTTTCCCAGTGTTGTTTTAGCCTCCGCTCAGTCTGTATTAACCCACTTACTGGTTAAAAAAAGATGTCCATTCACATATTATTTCTAAAATAGAACAGTAATGAAAGAAAGCTATAAAATTAAACTGTGTGCTCTCTTGTGCTCATGTGTATGTGTGAATAAGTGTCCTGTCTGTGTGTCCCATGGCTGGTGTCAGTGTCTTTTCAATCACTTTACACTTTATTTTCTGCGATGAGGTCTTGCTCTGAACCTTGTCCATCTGGCTGGTTAGCCAGACACCCCCAGCAAGCCTCCTGTCTCCACCTTCCCAGCCCTGGACCACAAGCATGCTCTGCTGTGCCTAGACTGTGCGTGGGTGCTGGGGCTCTGAGTGCAGGCCCCCAGGTTTTCACAGAGCACCGTGCCAGCCGAGCTGTGCCCAGCACTACAGCAAACAACCAGGACTGTCCAAACTGTTAGAGAACGGTATTCATGAGCCTACGTTATATACGACTTTTCAAACTAAATAAATGAATTCCATTTTAACAGAGTGTCATATTTTGAACTTGCAAATCATATAATTTGCTTCATATCATAGTGTATGATTAACTTCAAAATATTTTTATCTATAAATGGGTGAAGTTAAATGCTTCCTAAAATATGCAAATCTGGCCATATTCCTTAAATGTTAACTAAAATTTTTAAAAAGCAGATGGTCAACATAAAATATATAGAACATAAAAAAAAAAAAAAAAAACACTCCTCTCCAAAAGCTCCAAAATAAAAAATTTTCCAAACTGCATACTGGGTTTCCATGGGAAATTCGACACAGTAATGTAAACATTGTTGCTAGTGTTGATGCTAGAGCACCTCATGAGACTGCATAGATCTGAACTCCTAAAAAGGTACAAAATGATCTATCCTTTAAAAAATGTCTGCCACAAAAGTTTAACAATGAGGACCTTTTCTTTAAGCCTTCTGCCATGAAGTATATTTATTAGAGTGTTCAGCAGCAGCAGTCACGTATGGCGGTGCACACCTTTCACCCCAGCACTTGGGGAACACAAGCTGGTGGATCTCTGAGTTGAGAACAGCCTGGTCTACAGAGCAAGCTGCAGGCCAGCCACTGCAGGCCAGTCACTGCAGGCCAGCCTAGTGAGAGCCTGTCCAGGCCACTGCTTCCTACCATGTGACAGAAAAGGCTGCTGTCTAGAGGGAAGGCAAGGACTCCAACAGAAACAGGTGACAGTCCCATTGCTGTCACAGGAAGGCAGGTAACAGCTGAGAACACACATGGAGTGGGATCCAAACTGTCGAGCTTGGACAAGCAATTGAAGCCAGGGCTGCCACAGGGGAGGACGCTGGAAGAGAGTGCCACAGTACTCTAAAACCAGAGTAACTGAGGTCTCCTCAAAGCTACGACTAGAGAATTCCCTACTGACAGAATCAGTCACAGGTAACTTGGACACCTACGGTAGCCTTTTGTTCTAATGTTTCCATTTTTGGAATAGGCTCACAATAAGTCTACTCAAGAGAACTCTTCTGTCAGGCAATTATAAGTCCATGTCAAGTTTTGTTTACTTCTAGTGACTTTAGTTTCTTGTCTAGATATATTTTATATTAGATAATTTCTTAGCACACAGAGTTTACTTCTACTAAAACAGGACACTGGTTCCGAGTAAATGAGCTTTCTAAAGAATACATCATTGACAAGCTGCATTTCAGGAGCAAACTCAGCTTGTTAATCATTGCTGTTTAGATATAACAGGAAACAGTTTATGCTGCTTTGGCCTTTTAAAAAACTGCTTGTACTTCTACCAACACAGATTTAACTAATAGCCATATGCTGAAGACCCAAGAACTATAAAATCGTATGGAAACAAAGGCTGAGGGTCCGGAAGGTGGCTGAGCAGGTAGCAGTGCTTGCCAGCCACTCACCATGACAACCTGGGTACAATCTCCAGGACCCACATAGGGGGAAGAACCAAATCCTGCAAGGCGCTCTCTGACCTCAACATGAGCCCACAGCATGCTCACTTACACACACACACACACACACACACACACACACACACACACACACAAAATAACTGTAACTTTAAAAATGTTCACTACTTATCTGTGGATATTTTGCTTGAATTTATGTATGTAGACCACATGCAAACCTGGTACTCATGGAGGCCAGAAGATGGTATCTGAACATCTGAAACTGGGGTTACAGGCACTGTTAGCCACCATGTGGGTACTGGGAATGGAACCTGTGTTCTCTGAAGGAGCACTCAGTGCTCTTAACCACAGAGACATCTCTCTGGGCCTGAATAATTGTAATTTTTTAAAATTTAAGAAAATTTAAAATTTAAGAAGTAAAACACTATTTTTAAAAGGCTGAAGTAAAGTCTTTTATAGGTGATTTCTTTGCTAAGGGTTTCCCACAATTCTTAGGTAGTGTTCTAGAAACAAGTACAGAAGCTGTAAATAAGATCTGAGATGTAGAGATATACTTAGACCCTAACTAAGCAGAACATATGCATCGCAATGGTATAATGAGCGAGCACACAGGCAAGGGCGGAGCTCTAGAATACAGCTCATTATCAACAAAATCATGCACTTATTGGTAGAGGGTGTGGGAGAGAAAGATAGAGATGGAAGCAGAAACAGATAAAATTTCCTATAAAAATGAAAATGAAAAAATAACTGATGTATAAGATAATCTTTAATTATCACTGATGTAGAATTAATTCTCCTCTAATGCTACTATATGAAAGCAAATGCATCTAAAATAATTTTTCAGAACAATAAAATATCTCCAAAGGCATCAGATGTCTATTTCTTTTGACCTTTAACTTCAGCACATAACAAAAAGCCCTTTCTCTGGAGTACCTGATTCTGTTGCTTGACTGATAAAGCTGATACTCTGAAGAGCTTTCCTCACAGAACACACAAGAAGCCCTACAGGACCTCTCTGCTGGAAGAACTGAGAGACACAGCACACCATTTACTCCTCTGAAAAAATAAACTCACGCCTTCAATTTTCCTTACTTAGAAATTTTATATCACACTTTCACACAGTCAGGTTTCTATTGTTTACCAAGGTCACTGATTATTCCTTAATACTAAGCAGATCTTTGGTGTGAAGGTCAACAAATAGCATGCGCTATTATACCTAGCAACGGCGCCAAAACAGTCAGGAAGATAAACACAAGAAAGGAATCAAGTCTCATGCAAAAGCAAAGGCTACAGTATTTAAAAGCTTCATTATACTGTATTTTAAAGTCACTTCTGAATAAGGACACACTAAAATTTACACTGCTTAAGGACATAAATGACCCATGATTGGAACCACACTATATACAGATTAAATACTATTCAAAGCTTATGCTACTTAGGTATCGCTTAGAACCATGGGCTTTATTTTTTATTTTTTTGAAAACTTCGTTAGAAAAAAATCTGAAATTAATGAATTTATAATTTATTTAATGTTTAGGTATCTCAAAACAATGCTTTATTGTCATCATGGTTATTCACAAAGACCCACAAAGGTTAGGGGTAAAACAAAAACTCTACTTCAAATTTTAAAAAATGTAAATGTCAATATATATATTTATTTATTTTAGTTAATATTAAAATGAATAACCAAATATTTGCCACAAGTTTTCAAATAAAAGCTCAAGTTGTCTACATCTTATTGACCAATCATTTAATGCCTAGATGATAGCTTAAAGTATCTAATCTCATTTAATAAATATTATACTGTATATAACATATAATTTTCTTAGCAAAAATTAACTCCACATGAATAAGTCTAGCAATATATATATATATATATATATATATATATATATATAGAAAACTTTACTATTGTCAAGAATTAAAAAATTGTAAGAAAAGCACATATGTTAAGCATTAATTATAATGACTACTTTACAGAAATGGCTAATCAAGTTAAATGTCTGGGTTTCATCTGCTAATACCTCTGTCAATACCATTTCTTTACAGGAATATATATGTATTATATATCAAATTCAGAAACATTTTAATTGTCATCAAGGGTCATATATTTACTGCTACATTTAAATCAAAATGCACATGATGAAAAAAAGATTCCTAATTTACTGACTCTTAGCTCTCAAGTTTCAGCTGAAGAGACTATTACAAGAAAATGAGGGAAGCCTGGCCTCAGACAGGCAGCTACTGAAAGCTAAGCTTTCACAACACAATTGTTTCAATGAAACATAATGTTAAGATTTTAAAGTCCCCGTGTTATTTTCATTAAGAAAATGTAAGAAATTAAGGCAAGCACACAAGATTAAATGAACAAACCTTGTAAGGAAGGAGACAGCTCATTGTATCCTCCAAACGAAGCATTCCGGATAAGCTTTCGGCCATCAATTCGTGCAGGGAATAAAACAGACGAAACCCCAGTACATGAAGAAAATCTACGATGCTGGGAACTCTCTTCTTTCATGGTTTAGAAGGTCTATTTAATATATATGCTCACCCAGAAGGCTAATTAGTCCAATATGGCAAAGGCAGGCTTTTCTCTCACATCCAAATGTAGCAAACAGCACAAACAAAGGACACACACATTTAACAGCAAAGGAAGACCAGAGACTGTCAAATCAGCAATAAACAGAGAGAGAGACTGACGGCAAAGGCACTGAGCCAGACAACTGGTTCCTTTTTTAAAAAACGAGTTGATTAAAGGGCTATTCCACTAATGCTTTACCACCGACCGTATCAAAGAAACGATGCCCTGCACTGAGCCGCTCACTGCTTTAGAAAAACAGAGCAAGATCAATACTTAGCCATTCTCGACGAAGTAATAGGCTCCTTTCTTCTCTCAAGACGACAAACCTGTCATTACAGCTATTATATTTTTGTAGTATCTGGCCACATCTCCCTCTTTTCCCGACTCTTCTCTTTCCAGCTTTTGGTTACTTCAAAAATAGACCTCAACATTATACTTTTTATCCTTACTGAAGCTTCTAGATTTGTATCTAATCTGCTGCTTGTCTTGGCCATGATTAAAATTTCACAAGGAAAGATATTCTTTCAAGTACAATTTTGGTGGATCACAACTGCTAAAGCAGAGAATTAACATGTAAGTTTTACTTCTAAGAGGAATACAGGAGTCTTAAGGCACCGTTAATGTGAGCCAATCAACACAGAAGATGAAACGACACTATAAAGATGCCGTACACTCTTGAAGCCCTCTTAATGCCCTTGAAGTGTCAGCTGCTACAGTTCCTCTCATTTGGGTTTAAAAGGTTCAAAATATATAATCCACCAATGACTTTTGCCCATATAAAAACAATAAATTGCTATTTCAAAAGTAATAACCTATACAATCTCTTTATGCCTAACTTTTAAAATCCCCAAGAACTCTTCTCGTTTTATTAAATTACTTTTGCCTTACCCTATCTTACTCCATTCTAGTTAAGCTTGGTGGTTTATTCTTACAAGAACTTTGCCCTAAGATTCAGTTTCTTTCTTACCATGCACACATTTTAAAGCTGAGTCTTGGTTCATATAAAACATCATTCCATATAACCTTAAGAGTATTTCTTCTTAAGAAAAAAAAAAGCATTTAAAAACTCAGTTTTTAATAGTGTGTGTGGTACAGGCCTTTAATCCCAGCACTCAAGGGGCAAAAGCAGGGGGTCTACATAGTGAGTTTCAGGCCATCCAGGGCTACATATAAAACAACTAAACTTCCTGTATAATGCTATCCCTGCCCAGCCTGGGCAAAGGCATTTAAAAAAATCATTGTTAAATTAAGCTTATGGAGCTGTAGTGCTGTTATCTGAGGGCCTCTGCTTTTGCCTTGTTTCACTCTTCCCCATATCATAAAATGGAAATTAGTAATCGTAGACAATCAGAAAATTATAATTAATTCATACAGTTAGCGCTCCCCTTTAAAGGAATAAAGAAGGCATCACAAAAGGCATTATCCTCTTACAGTTAAGTAGGGTTTAAACTTAATAGGGTCACCGTTTCCTTATCTATAAAATGCTAAGAGGAGCATCTATATTCTAAGATCATTGTGTAAAGTCTACAAAGGTTCCAGGTAAAAATATTAGAATAATGTGTTCTCTCTTAAAGTTCAAGGAACATTAGAGGAGAGAAGTTGTTGTTATTTTTGTTTTTGTTTTTAACCACCATAAACAAGGATGGGAATACAACTGCAACACAAATTTGACAGTGAATCTAAGATGCACAAATATAGGCTCAAAGAGGCATAAAAGCCATGTTACATGTTAGCATGTTAGTCTTTATATCAAGAAGTCCTTTTATATACAATTCACAGCAGCAATTTACTCTGGATAGTGTGTCAGATGGATGAATTAATATTTTAAAATATTCACGTGAGACAAACGAGCAATGTCTTCAATGTCCTAAAGAGAATGGCGTCCCATTTAGAAATCCTTTTGTTGTTGTTTTGTTTTTAAGAGACAGGGTTTCTCTGTGTAGCCCTGGCTGTCCTGGAACTCACTCTGTAGACCAGGCTGGCCTCGAACTCAGAAATCCACCTGCTTCTGCCTCCCAAGTGCTGGGATTAAAGGCGTGCGCCACCACCACCTGGCCCCATTTAGAAATCTTAACCCTGCCAAACTCTCAGTTATGCACAGTAGAATATACTAACAATACTTAAGACACTATAGGTTTTAAAATCCTACTTTTCATTCATATTTTTATTTGCTTTTGCATGTTTTTAAAGAATCATCAAGTGCACCTCTTGTCTGGCTCTAAAATAGAGTCAAGTCTGATGCACAAAGTGTGCAGTGTTCAGATGAGGTCACTCTGCCCACCAGATACTATGTGACCCTCTCCCCAAGCCGCTCTTCTCTGTCTGGTAGAACTGAGACAATTCTCATGTAAATAATTTCCTCCAGGGCTTACTTCTGTCCAGCACACTAAGTAGAAAGGACTGCACCTTCATATATACTGTACAAACAAACAAAGGTAATAGTAAATCAGCACTGTTTGGGATATAAAAGATCACCAAGTCAAATAGCTACTTTCACCAAGAAGTCCCCTGCCAGGGCACCATCTTTCTTGGGTCACCTTCACCCAGGTTCTTCTCTCTCCTAGTGTCTATTAGGATTGTCTCTTTCCCTAGACTCACAGTTGAGTTAACTGACAATACCTCTAGTATCAGAAGGTGTCCTACTTTTTACTTGATAGGCTAACCAATACAAACTCCTGCTGTCTTCCTGCTACAGCAAGAGCCCAGAACCACACCAGAGGCAATGCAGAACACTCACAACTAGTCCTACAACATGGAGCATGTTGTGACTGTTGCAAAATAACTGACAGACAACATTTCAAAGGAAAACAGAAGGGTTTAGGCCCATGGTCTCAGAGGTTTTAGTCCATGTTTGCTTTGGCTTGCCCTACTGTTAGGCATGAGTGAGACAGAACACCATAGAGACAGCAGCATGTGACAAAACCCGCTTACTTCACAGCAGCCAGGAGGCCAAGGAGACACCAGGACCAAGGGCCAAAATTTACCTTCTACTAGTCTATTCCAAAGCTAGGCTTTATCAAAGGCTTATTCCACTCATGAAGTTAGAGCCCCAGAGATCCAGTTACCTCAACAGCCCCAACACCAGGGGACTAAGCCCAAAACGCATAAGCCTTTGGGTTCATTTATATCCAAACCATAACAAGACTCTTAGTAGATTCTCAAAGAAATCAAGGCAACATTACAACCCAGAGTTTTTTGGCTGATCCTTCTCTAGCAATACTGCCCCTTCTTTACACAAGGACTTGTTGAATAGGCTGAAGATATTTGGACTGAGGCTGTCTCTGTAATTTGAGTTCCTATAGAATAAACTACAAAACGTCATGCTTATAAGTGAATGTGAACTTAACTAGGTCTAACTTTGCAACAGAAAGTCAGATGTCTGCCAAGATCATAAAGCCACCGAGCTTCAGCCAATGACAGGCCATGCTCAAATGAGACCAGAAGCTCATCTTGTACTGTACTTGTGAGTCCTGTCTGTCAATATTCACTGCCCCATACTAGAGAGCAGAGCTCTTGGAACCTCTGTCCAGTTCAGAATACGGCCCAATATATGAATTACTCTTGTTCAAATAAACTGTCAAATTTATCTAGTTTTTCTTTAAACACTTACTTAGTTCTTCCAAAGAAATGTTTTAGATATGCACATATAATAGTACCATTATTATAAATACAAGGCAAGAAAAAGCCACAGGTAACACGGGGCCAGCAGGCATGACACCGCAAGCCGATTAGGAGCTGCCTCTGAGGACTTCTGAGCATGAGCAATGGTCCCTTCTCGTTATGCATTTTCACAGAATAGAATATTGTACTTACAGATAGTCATTTCCTTTGAACAAAAACTGTTCAATTGTCCAAAAGCTGCTGCACAGAATCTCTCCTTTACACGCACATTTCCTATTAGCTCTAGATGCAGACTCCTAATATTTGTGTGGGCATGCGTGCAAGCAGAGGGGGAGCAATCGCCCCATGGCAGGCATTCTTAGAGGTCAGAGGATAATCTGCAGGGACTGGTTCTTTCCTTCCATACCATTTGGGTCTCAGAGATCAGACATAACTCTGACTGTCAGGTTTGGCTGAAAATACTTTTACTCACTGAGCCATTTCATTGGCATATTATGACAATAATTTTGTTATAATTGTTAAAAAAAACACACTGAAAATCTGGCTCTGCATTCCTCAAAGAACTGAAAATGACATCAGCCAATGGAACTGAATCCCTGTTATTACTTTGTAAAGAGGACAGTAGACTCTCCCAGAGTTTCCAAACAAAGGAGATTATATCCCAACAGCAAGAACTAACTAGTAGAGGTAATATCTGATCACCCTTAAGGAATCTTAAGTTTAAAATATACTTAAAACATTTCTTTTCCAAGAAAAAAATGTCCCTTGATACTCTTATATTCCTCTTTCTACTTTGATTAGAACAAACAAAAAAAGGAACTCAAAAGGCCTGGCAGTGCTAAGCCAGACCTCCCTGTAATCTCTGCAAAGATGCTTAAAACAAAGCTGGATTAGTCATTCTTAATTTTCAATAAACGCTTTCAAGTTATTTTAGTTTCTTTTGTAGACACAGTGTTAAATATAGATATTATAACATTGGCAAGAAGAATTTAAAAATATTCTATTCTTATTTTCTTAATTTGCAAAATGTTGATTTTCATTATGTTATAAAGCAACTTCCTAAACACAAGGAATTTCAAACCAGAAAATAATCATCTCGAAAGAAGTCTTTGTAACTTCAGAATTGAAGCATTAAGACCCCCTAAACCTCAGAAGGTGACACAGCCTGTAATTTAGACTATTTCTCACAAAACTCCTATGGCTGGAAGCCAGCAACAGGACTCAGAGGGTGGAGTTAAAGATGAGGGTAGGGGAAAATGAAGTCCTCTTTCGACAATACAGTTTTCATGAGATATAAT
Organism: Mus minutoides; assembly: GCA_902729485.2. Taxonomy (NCBI): domain Eukaryota; kingdom Metazoa; phylum Chordata; class Mammalia; order Rodentia; family Muridae; genus Mus; species Mus minutoides. The sequence continues at coordinate 84,203 of LR750193.1, read as the reverse complement.
ACATACACATTCAAGAACCTATCTATATGTTTATGGCCAATACAGGTTCAGAGTATGTTCAAACGTCTTACCGAGGAAGGAAGAATTGCTTCGGTTCATGGAAGAGAGTGACTTCTAGGTGCCTGTACCTGTGAACCCCTTTACTAATGGTTATCTTGTGTCTGTCATCTGAGATTACAGCAGCAGCTCCTACCATAGCCCTGGGGAATATGATACAACCTTCTACAGTAGAAAGCTGCTGCACAGAATCACTCCTTTACACGCACATTTTCTATTAGTTCTAGATACAGATTCTAGTATTTTTAATTCTGCTAGAACAAAGAGGGAACTGACTTTGGGTCTAGGAGTATTTACTAAGGAATAACAAAAACGCACTACTCAGATGGTCTAAGTTAACTTGGGTAAAACCATAATCACACAAAGGCTTTTGGTATGTGATAATTCAAAACTATAACATTTAAGAATTAGTTTGAGCCATGTATAATTGTGCATGCCTGTAATCCCAGCACTCAGGAAGGTAAGGCAGGATTATAAATTCAAGCAAGCCTGAGATGTAAAGGGAACCTGAATCTCAAACGACAAACAAAAATATGAAATGGGCTGACGTTTCAGCAAGGAACATGGGCTGTTCTCTCAAAAAGCCAAGTATTTGAAAACTAGCTTAAAAATAAAAATGTCGAAAATAGCTTTTTACATCAAAGAAGGTTAGGTACCAATCACAGTGCACCACGAAGCCTGAACATGAATCCTGAGGGAATGAGATCTCTCCTGAGATGAGCTATGATTTAGTCCCATGCTCCTTTGAGACTCCTGTTCTTTAAAAACAGCCAGAGGTAGGGAGAAAACAGGTTTAATTAGTCAAAATGTCTGACTTTCCTGAGCAACAACTGAAAGATACACTAAGCCCAGACAGTGAGAATGAAACACACCTTACCGTTACTGAGATTGCAATAGTATTTAACTCAAACTACTAGGAAGTAAACTGGTTTTTAGAAAAGCATGGTGTGAGTAGGTGGGGTGCTGAAGAGATGGCTCTGTGGTTCAAAGCACTGGCTATTCTTCCAGAGGACCAAAGTTCCATCCCTACCGAAGTTCGATCTGGTGGCTTTCCCCTGTCTGTACCTCCAGTTCCAGGTGATCTGATGCCAACGAGGCATGAACATGGTGCATAGGACACACATGCAGGAAAATACTCACACACATAAAGTCTACAAAAATTGTAATGGTAAGATAAGCTGATGAGAAAAAAAATGTGGAAAATGTACAGTTTGGGGAAGAAACTGAGTCACCGTTCTAATACAACGTGTAAGAACTAAAGATTATCCTGACAGATATGGGTTGAGAAAGTCAGTCTCTACAGATATTCCAATGAAAACCAGGAAAATCCCAAGAAAATGGGAAGAAATTCTACTTCAGAAAACAATTGTGTTTTTAAGTAATTATGTCCTCTCTTAAGTTGTTATGAGTCAATTTACATGAAAAAGACACAGCTAGAAAACAGAACAATGAAACTAAATGAATTTACCAAATAGCCAATAATGGCTTACTAAGCTTGTAATTTAAGGTATTTGAATCGAAATTCTACTATAATATCCATATAAAGGAGCAAGTGATCAAATTTCAAAAGTACTGATATGGGAATTTAAAACTGAAGACAGCAGTATTATTTAATAAGGTCCTGAAGAGGAGTAACTATTTAAGCTGCATTTTCAAGCCAGGAAGGGAAGTGCACGTGAGTCACTCCAGCACTTGAGAGGGTCCTAGGCAGGAAGGAGTTCCAGATGCTGCTAAGTTTGAGGCCACTCCAGCCTACTCAAGATGCCCTCTCAGGGAATGAATAAAGAAGCAAGCCGTATCTTTAGAAATGGTTCACAAGGACAAGGGAGAACACTGCATCTTAATTATTTTATTTTGCTTTTTAGTTACTTTACATCCCACTCACTGCCCCCTCCCGGTCACCCTCTCCCACAATCCTTCCCCCTTCCCCCTTCTCTGAGAAAGCAGCCTCCCAACGCCCAGTATCCCTCACCCTGGCACATCAAGTCTGTGAGCCTAGGTGCATTCTCTCCCACCGAGGGCAGACAAGGCAGCCCAGCTAGATGAACATATTCCACGTATAGGAAACAGCTTTTATTGTTCAGGAATCACATGTGGAACAACAGCTCCAGTGTTCAGGACCCACATGAAGACCAAGCTGCACATCTGCTACATATGTGCAGGGAGGCCTAGGCTCAAATAAGCTAAACAATGAAGGCACAAAAAAAGAACCTTGCATCTCACTTAGAAGGGGGAATTAAATAGTCCTAAGAGGCAGACAGAGGAAGGGAACTGGGTGGGAGGGTTTGGGGAGAGGAATGGGGAGGTTCAGGATCAGGTAGGGGAACAACAGTAAGGATGGCCAGAAGGCTATGAGAATGAATGGAAATCTGCAACTGATGGGGGTGGGGAGGTGGGAACATCTTCAGGACAAGACAGAGACCTGGGGTAAGGGAGGCACCCAAGAATCAATGGAGGTAACCTTAGCAGTGACTCACAGCATTGGGGACATGAAGCTGAAGAGACCCTGTAGCCAGGCAAGAACTCCAGTGGAGTGATAGAGACACCAACCCACCCACAAAGCTTTCCCCTATAATTTATCCTGTCTATACAAAATGTAAGGATAGGGAGCACAGCAGAGACTGAGGGAATGGCCCACCAATAACCAGCCCAACTTGAGCCCCAATCCCTGACACTATTAATGGTATTCTGTTCTTCTTGCACACAGGAGTCTAGCATAGCTGTTCTCTCAAAGGCTCCACCCAGCAGATGGCTCAGACAGATACAGACATCCACAGCCAAACAGTGGATGGAGCTTGGGGACTCTTATGGAAGAATAGGAGGAAGGACTGCGAGCCCTGAAGGAACTCCATAGGAAGCCCAACAGAGTCACCTAACCTGGACTCTTGGGGCTCTCAGAGACTGAACCACCAACCAAAGAACATACACGGCCTGGAAGAACACTTTATAGTGGAAGACCAAGAAAACCACAGTCCTACATAAGGACAGTGAAGAAAACCACTTACCTAGGTTTATGAAGAGAAATACAAGATGACACTGGGAGAATAAAACTCAGCATACGTAAGAGCTTGGACTACCAGATACAGAACTTACAACACGCTTACAGCACATGGTTACTGCTTTCCATTTGCTGGGTCAAATGGTGCTGCAGGAGGTACCCTTGGAGATGTTTATAAATGAGTGTTGCTATGCTTCACTGCAGAACAGACTCTGGCTAAGCTAAGCACAGCTCCCAGGTGGTTCTCAGACCTAGCCCAGTCTGTCACACAACCCTCAGTAAGTGTAACCATTGTCCTTTCACTAGCAGGAGTGACACAAATGCAGCTGAGTCATCTAACCAGCTTTTCAATGACAGGCTGGAATAATTAAAAAGTGTTATTTTGACTTATAATTTTCTATTCTCGTTCATGTTATTTCCTTGGAGATCTACTGTATAGGTTTCATATATTTGTTGGCCATATGCACACGTCTGTAGGGGCCTCTATTTCACGATAACCTCACTTAATAGTAACAATTTTTTGTTTAGTAGCTTTGTATGGAAAAAAGGACGTGTTGCATTAGAAGGCAAGGGCTTAACAGAAGAACAGGCTACAGCAGTAGGCCACACAGTTATATAACAACAAAGACCTGTCCCAAGATGGTGATATTAAATTATCAAGGGAGACATGAAGCCAGCTATGGTGGTACACCTCCTAGCATCTGGGAAGGCAGAAGGATCCGAGTTCAAGGTTGAGGCTAGCCTGAATCATATGAGACTCTTTCTCAAAAAATCATGAAGGGGATGAGAAGAAGGGAGGGAGGGATGAAAGAAGGGGAGGGAGAAAGAGGGGGGAGAGAAGAGTGAGAACGAGAGCATATCCTGACACTAAAAGTTGCCAAAGATATGCATGGTATACTCACTTATAAGTGGACATTAGCCATAAAGTACACTATAACCACACTACAATCCTCAGCGCTAAATGACAAGAAGGGGTCAGGGGAGGATGCTCTAATCTCTCTCAAAGGGGAGATAAAATAGACATCGGAAGTGGATATAGAGAAGGAACTGGGTGGGAAACAGGGATGGGGATCAGGTGTGGGGAGAGGGGGGAGATGAGAGGCTGAGAGAGAAGAGAAATTGGTGGGCGGGCATTTCTGGGACAAGCCAGAGCACCTGGAACAGGGGAAGCTCCTGGGAGGATATGGGAGTGACTCCAGCTGAGATGCCTAGAAGCAGGAGATATGGAGCCAGGAGTGGCCATCTCCTGTAGCCAACCAGGACCTCCACTGGAGGAGGGAAGACACCAACTCACCCAATAAACCTTCTGCCTACAAGACGTGCAGGGATAAAGATGCAGCAGAGATGGGAAAATAGCCAACCAATGACTGGTCCAACTTGAGATCTACCAATGGGAGAGAGACAGCCCCTGAGTAGTGATACTCTGATATGCTTGCAGACAGGAGCCTAGCTCATCTGTCATTTGAGAGGCTTCACCCAACAGCTGACGGCAGATGCAGACACCCACAGCCAAACATTAGGCAGAGCTCAGAGAGTCATGTCAAAGAATCAGGGAGGGAAGGATTGCTGGTACCAGAGGGGTCAATTACACCATAAGACCTACAGAGTCAACTAATCTAGACCCATGGGGGCTCACAGACACTGAACCACCAACCAAAGAGCATGCAGGGTCTGGACCTAGGTCCCTTGCACATATGTAAAAATGTGCAGCTTGGTCTCTGTCTTAGTTAGGGTTTCTATTCCTGCACAAACATCATGACCAAGAAGCAAGTTGGGGAGGAAAGAGTTTATTCAGCTTACTCTTCCATATTGCTGTTCATCACCAAAGGAAGTCAGGACTGGAACTCAAGCAGGTCAGGAAGCAGGAGCTGATGCAGAGGCCATGGAGAGATGTTCCTTACTGGCTTGCTTCCCCCCTGGCTTGCTCAGCCTGCTCTCTTATAGAACCTAGGACTATCAGCCCAGAGATGGACACACCCACAAGGGGCCTTTCCCCCTTGATCACTAATTGAGAAAATACCCCACAGCTGGATCTCATGGAGTCACTTCCCCAGCTGAAGCTCCTTTCTCTGTGATAACCCAGCTGTGTCAAGTTGACACAAAACTACCCAGTACAGTCTCCATGTGGGTCCCCCAACAATTGGAATGGTGGTTGTCTCTGACTCTGTTGCCTACCTCTGGATCCTTTCCCCTAGCTGGGTTGCCTTGTCTGGCCTCAGTGGGAGAGGATGTGTTTAGTCCTGCAGTAACTCCATGTGATGAAATGGGCTAGTGGCAGAGAGGGGGAAGCGCCTCTCTCCTCTTTAGAGAAGGGGAGAGGATATGGAGGTGGGAAGAGAGGAGAGAGGGGGCTGTGATCAGGAAGTAAAGTGAAGCAACAGATTTTTTAATATGAAAAAAGCTTGGGGAAAATTAAAAAGCTATCTACATTAAAATTAAAAACATCTGCTCTGTCAAGGAAATCATTAAGACACTGATAATGCATGCCAGGACTGTAAGAAAATAAAGTACAAAGCCATTAAAAGATGGCACAAATATATTTAATAACTCTTAAAACTCAATAATAATGTAAAAATCCAATTTTGCTTTGTTTTTTTTCCCCCTAGGCAGGGTTTCTCTGTGTAGCCCCAGCTATTGTAGAGCACACTCTATAGACCAGGCTGGCCTCCAATTCAGAGATCCATCTGCCTCTGCCTCCTAAGTACTGGGATTAAAGGCTTGGATCACCACTGCCCAGCCTGGAAAGCCAAATTTGTAGATGGACCAAATAAAAACTGGGATTTCCTAAAAGCCACATAATAGGCATGAGAATGTTCAACATGAGTCAGCAGGAAATGCAAAGCCAAACAAACAAATGAGCCCCCATAATATGGTCACCACAGGACCAGTAGAAAAACAAAACCAAGAAGGCCTAAGCGCAAAGTGATAGTTCAGCTCACAGGATGCTAGCAGGCAGCAGAAGGGAGGACAGTGCACAGCTGGAATGCTAGCTCTCAGAAGGCAGGAGCTCAGTCCCTGGACTGTTGGGGGAGACCCTGCTCCCCTCCTTCCAATCTCCCTGCAAACAAATGTGGCAGTCTTAGACCTGGCAAAAATGTGAGAGGTTAAGAACCATATTTTTGTTTCGACTATTCAAACAATATGGATATATAATAGTGCTTAATTTCTCCATTATAATAATTTATAAAGAGCTTAAAATCTAAACCAGATTATCACCACTATAAGTAGACTACATATCATTAGCCAGCGAAAGAAATGTAACAACCAACTCTCTACTAATCACTGCATTCATGTAAAAAGGTTATTAAAATTTAAAATCGAGATAAAATTCTTTTCCAGGTGAGAGTTGCTTTGTATACTGTGAAAAATTGGTCAGGAAAAATCACCCTTCCCAACTGTTCAAGCTCATTTGTAAAGGGGGAAATGGCTTCTGCGGCACAGATGCTCCTATAGGAATCCTAACACATGGAAAAGCACTAGAGGACATTCGACTTAAGCATCAGTCACTGCACTTTTATAACTAACTCTTCCCACGCAGAAGCTGGAATGCGGTCGTGAGTATTTGACATACTGTGGACTCTCAAGGTTTTCTAGGTCCTTTTATCAGCTATCACAGCAGACCACCTCATCAGAGACTTAACAGACCTTGTTTGTTTTTATGAGGAGGCTGTTTATTTTCTACCTTGCTTGTTCCAGACAGGGTCTCCCACAGCCCAAGGCCTCATCCTCCTCCCTCTAGCTCCCAAGTGCTAGGATTACAGGCATGCACCATCATGGCATAATTTAGTTGTTTTAATTTTTTAATAAAATTTAGTATTAGGCATGGGCTTATCAACACTAAAAGAAATTCTTTTTTATTTGTTCATTATTATTGTCTGCATGCGTGATATATTGGGGGAGGGAATGCATGCAGAGGTAAAAGGATAAACTGATAGAGTCAGCTCTAGTCTACCACTTTATGAATCTTGAGGCTTAAAGTCAGGCTGCAAATTTGCTCATCAAGTACATTACTACCCACTGAGGCACTGGGCCAGCCAGCCTCATACTAAAATTCTAAATGAGCCTATTACCTACAACCTAAGTGATCATTTTTGTCAAAATAGTTATGACAACTAGTGCAATAATCATATCAACTATGGGAAGTTATATACCACATTCTTCTGTAAGTTTTTTATGAATATGATCTGATTTTAAAACTCAGTAAAATATGATGTGCTACAAAACTATAATCTTGTGTGGGAAGGGATATCTGTGCATGGGTGCAGTACACAAGGAAGCCAGAAGCCAGCTGGTCATAGGTGCTAAGATTTGAACTCAGGTCCTACAGAAGAGCCAACTGCACTTCTTACTAGAGCTCTCTCTCATGCGCCTACTATCTCACTTTTGTTAAAACAAAAACATAATGAATACCTAAGAACACTAATTTATGCATAGTAAAATTTTACATTAAAAACAGCCAGAAAGATAAAGATCTCTTCTTTTTAGAAAAAATTGATAAATGTTAATATCAAAAGTAGAAAGGCAAAAAAAAAAAGTAGAAGGGCAACATTGTTCAATTGGTCCAGCTTTATATCAACTTACTACAAGCTAGAGTCAACAGAGAAGGGAGTCTCAGTTAAGAAACTGTCGCCTTAAGATCGCAGTTTCTTATTTAGTGAGCTATGGGTTTATTTTTTTTGGGGGGGGGGGTGCAGCCCACTGTGAGTGATGCCACCTCTGGGCTGGTAGTCCAGGTTCTATAGGAAAGCAGTCTGAGCAAGCCACGAGGAGCAAGCCATCCCTCCATGGCCTCTGCATCACCTCCTGCCTCCAGGCTCAGTCAGATGTTCTACAGGAGCCTAGAAGATAAGAATGCTGAAAGCCATGCAGAAGAAGGAGGCCTGGCTTGTGAGGTTTCAGAGGGAAGCAAAGATTCTACTGGGCCATCTGTATGAGGGATCTGTGGTGTCTGGTCAGCTGGGGCTGAAGAACCAGCTGTGATTAACAAGATAGCAGAACCACTGAAGTGAAACCTTTGCTTTGCTGGGATACTCACTGCTAGTTAGCTGAAGCTGAGAAATGAGTGATGCTTAAGAAACCAGCACCGTTGAGGTAAAATCTTCTGGAAAGCATTTCCTGAGAGTCAGCACACAAGCTGTGCTCCAGACATGGCCAAAGTTGTACCTTGTGCTGGCAGCTGAACCTGGCAGTTGTAAGAGTCATCCAGATGGTGCTGGTTCTGAAGGTGTGAAGGGCATGGAGAGCCGCTGAGGCTTGGCACTGTGTGGCAGGGCTGGAGGCCCTGTAGAGAAAGGGCCCAGGAGAGGCTGTGGTGAAGCGGCCGAGGTCAGCAAGGAAGCCCAGCAGTGTTGGAGACGCCAGTACTACAGGATGACCACAGAGCAGAGCCAGCCATAGCTACAAGTCACTGTGAGTGCAGCAGCAGAGGGCACCGCGGAGGAGTGCAGAAAACCGTGAGTGAAGCCCAGACAACTGGACATTGAGTTACGTACACCGTCTGAGTCTGACTTTGCTCTGTTCAGACTGTGACTGTGCTGGGCTTCTTCCCTCTTGAAGAAAAATCCATGTAATTTTGATTTATACAGGAACCCACAGTTGAAAGACTTTGATTTTTTTAAAAAAGATATTCTGGATTTTAAAAGACACTGGATATTAAAAGGGAATAAACTGAATTATTTATGTCATATATTGTGATATTACTATTAACCCATCCCATCATGGGAATAAATAAAAAAGGGAAAGTTCTAATTGAAAAGCAATGTGTTTGTATGTCAAATTAACAATGGGTCAGTTGTACTGGCTAGTTTTATGTCAATTTGAAAGATTTTTGCTAGATTTTCAAAGAGGAGGGAGCTTCAGTTGAGAAAAATGCTTCCATAAGATCCAGCTGTAGAGGATGGCCTTATCTAGCATCAATGGGAAGAGCCCTTGGTCCTGTGGTAGCTAGATAGATGCCCCAGTGTAGGGGAATTTGAGGGCAGGGAGGTGGGTGGGGGAACACCCTCATAGGAGCAGGGGAGGGGGTGAAATAGGGGATTTCAGGGGGCAGGGGAACAGGGAAAAGGGATATTACATTTGAAATGTAAATAAAGAAAATATACAATAAAAATCTTTTTAAAAAAATTTAATTATCAGGCTTTAAACAAAAAAAGATTTAGCTTTAAGGCATTTTGTTAATTAGTAGTCAATGGGGGAGGGCCCAGTCCATTGTGGGTGGTGCCATCCCTGGGCTAGGAGTCTTAGGTTCTACAAACAAGCAGGCTGAGCACACCATGGGAAGCCAGCCAGTAAGCAGCACCCTCCATGGCCTCTGCATCAGCTCCTGCCTCCAGGTTTCTGCCCTACCTGGGTTCCCCAATCTGCTCTTGTCAGGGTGTTTCATCTCAGCAATAGTATCCCTGACTAAGAAAACCGTCTTTTGGCAAAAAAAAAAAAAAAAAAAAAAAAAAGATTTACAAGGGGGCTGGAGAAATGGCTCAGTGGTTAAGAGCACTTGCATAGTTGCACAGAGCCTGAGTTTAGTTAACAGCACCTATACTAGGTAGCTCATAATTGACTACAGCTCCCACTCCAGAGGATGCAGACATCCACTTCTGGCTTCTGCAGGCACCCACACTCACATGTACATACCCACATACAGCCACACACACAAACAAATAAGATCATTCATAAAAAATTTTTTTCAGATGTTTGTAAAAGGCTGATGGAGAACAGGGTGTTTGCAGGGTGCCAAACAGCATTTCCTTTTTACTTAGTCGATTAGAGAAGAAAAGCTGCCACTTTCAATAAAGAAAATCGTACTAGTGCAACTTGAATCTATAACTCATCTGCGTGTCCCCACTAGTAGGACACCAGAAACCAAGTGACTCCTCACATTCAATGGAACATGTTGTAGAACACCTTCCCTTATAAAAACTATTGTTCAAAAATGATGAAAATTAATATAATCAAACCTTGACGTTCTCCCATTTATAGGAAATACCAGAAGGTACAGAAACAAATTAAGGGCTGGAGCGATGGCTTAAGAACACTGGCTTCTCTTCCAGAGGGCTTGAATTCAATTCCCAGCAACCACATGGTGGCTCACAATCATCTGTAATGGGATCCAATGCCCTCTTCTGGTGTGTCTGAAGACAGTGTACTCATATACATAAAATAAATAAATCTTTAAAAGAAAGAAACCAATTAAGTAATAGTTGCAGGAATCAAAGTGCCAGCATTATTTAGGACACTGGACCAGTTTACTGAAAAGTCAAAGGCACATTTGACAGAAACAAACAAGGACATTCTTCAGGATTGATAATATAATAGCCTAACAACGAATTTGTATTAATTTCAACAACCCTACTAAATAAAGACTTGGGACTGGAAAGTAGCCAGGTGGTAGAGGTCTTTCTAGAATGCTGGAGGTTCTGGGTTCAATCCCCAATACCACATACATTGGGCATGGTCGTGCCCACATGTAATCCTGGCACTCATGGAGTGAAAGCAGGAGCATGAGTTCAAGGTTGTCATCCTTATTGCAAGGTTTAAAGACAGCCTGCATTATATGGGATGCTGCCTCCAAAACAAGAAGGCTGGGAGAAGAGGGGTGGACCAAGCTTCATCTCAGAAGATAAATCATAATGTTAAAACACTAAAGCCTGACAGAGCCAGTTTAATGATGCGAGTCAGAGGTCTGAAGTATGAGCTTACTAACAGTCCCCTTTTCCTTCCCCATGGGTATTACAGTCCAAGACCTCAGTGGATCCCTGCAGCCCTAACAGTGCTAAGCCTTACAGACTAGACTGTATCATGTTTAGCTTCTAAGTGGGTACCATAAAAGAGTAATGACAACTAAAACAATAATTACAACAGCATACTGTAATACAACCCCTCCATACCACAGGGTGGGAGTTGCATCCAACAGAATGCCCTCCACGAAGGGATGGAACACTCCTGCAAGGACACATTCCTCCACACTCCTGCAAGGACAGACCAGGATCCTGACAGATTTCATCACAATACTCAGAACTGAGTGCAACTTAAAACTGAGGAGGTGTCCTTTCTGGAATTTCCCATCTAACAATTTCAAACCATCATTTAGAAGATAACTGAAACCACCCAAAATAAAAAACACAACAACAAATTCAAGTTCTTAAATCTTAAAAGCAAAAGCTCTTTCACTGCAGCTATGGAGTGTGGCTGGGGAACTGAGAGTATGCAATAAAACTCTAGCTGAGTACCAGAGTGCTCATAAATTAGAAAGTGCGACCCACAGGCTTGTGGGAGTCTCCAACACCCTTTTATGGGGCCTGAAAGGCCAAAGGCAGTTTCATAACACTACAGATATTAGTCACCAAATTCTTTGCTGCCATGTACTCATGGAAAAAGAATGAGTTTCATTTATAAACGTCATCAAAGAAGCAGTGGAAAAAACCTTAATCTTGAACCTTTATATACAGATTTAAATATTCTGTGCAATAAAATGAGAAGTGTATTAAACACTACTGTGTAGTACATTTTTTTAATACAAAATTCAAGGCAGACTACACAGAATGCCTGACTTAGTATGTGTGTATATGTGTATGTCCAGATTTTATTTATATTTTTCATACCATCATACCATAGCCCTCTGACTATACAGGAGTGGAAATAAAAATAGTCTTTTTTATTAAGATAAGCACTTAAGCCTTGTGAAAATACCCAAACTATAGTAAGGGAAAAAACATCTTTTGTAATAAAAATGTTATTCATGATCCAGCAATTCCAAATACTCAAATATGGAAATCGGTAAACAGCAGTACTTGAAAACTAAATCCTATCACTTGTAGCAACATGGAGAGAACTGAAGATACTATATTAGACAAAGCAGGTAGACACAGAAGTCAACCACCAGAGGTACGGGAGCTAAGAGAAGCAACAGGATAGAAAGTAAAGCACTGGTCTTACAAAAGTGGGTGTAAAATAGTGGTTACAAATTACTGGAAATGGAGAGGGAATGAGCTGGGGGGGGGGGGGCGGTAAGAGAAAGAATGGTTAAGACCAGGTGCAAGTTTCCATATTTTTTATTGTATATGTAAGGAGACTAGAAGACCAAAAAGTGAATGAACTGGCTTAGAAGAGCCCAACACTGGTGAGGCTAAGAAAAGGCAAGTAACCAGGAAGGAAAGTGTATTCATTCCAAGCCCACTGCAAATGACCCAAACCAAGTAAACAGCAACAAAAAATGTATAAAGCCAGGCAGAGATGCAGAGATGCAGAGATGCAGAGATGCAGAGATGCAGAGATGCAGAGATGCAGAGATGCAGAGATGCAGAGATGCAGAAATGCAGTGTGGCACCACAAATGCCAGCTCTGCCCCCTGGAGCCCTCTTACCCTGGCTGTGGAGGCTGGCGGGGCTGAGAGAAGGCTGCGGCAGATCTCTGGCTGGGGTTGGGTAAGCGTCTCTGCCTTGGCGCTGACTCATCTTTCCTGGGGTCAAATGCTGAGGCTCCTCACTATTTGCTACAACAGCTCAAAGAAAGAAAAGAAAAGAAATTACTATTGAATTAATAGGTTTTATGGCATAATTAATAACTTGAAATAAACCTAACGTGCCTTTTTGATATTAATCTTACCACTTTAATTACTTGCATGGTCATTTTGTTTTTATGTTCATTTACTATAAATCCGAGAGGAATGGACAGGTGAGACTGAGTTGAGTACACATTTACAGACACTATCCTATCCAGCTGCTAAGGCTCCCTATGAGTAACTGTCTTTCACAGATGTAACTCTTCAATATCTGCGAATACAAGTCATTTCAGAGAAGAAATAAAATGATCAAAAAGTGTAAGGAAAAATGTACAGCTTTATTAATGATCAGAAAATACAAATTAGTAGTGAGAGAAAAAACACTTTATAGTCAACTGAATTTCTACTCTGGTTTCTAATTTTTGGATGGCAAGTAGGTAAGATTTTGGCTTCAAAGGGAGTAAAAGTGAGGTTCAGAGACTACCTTCTCCACAACTAACCAGCAAATAACACAGACAACCTACTCAAAGCAGGTTTCTAAGTCTGCCTTCCAAAGGCTTCCTGGCAGGGGCTGGAGAGAGAGCTCAGCGGTTAGGAGCACTTGTTGCTCTTTTGGGAACTCTGGCTTAGCTCCTAGTTCCCAGTTCCCACATGGTGGCTCATAACCACCCACAATTCCAGTTCTAGGAGATACAGTGCTCTCTTTAGATCTCTGCAGGCACCAAGGTAGGCGTGTGCTGTATAGGCATACCTGCAGACAAACCACTGCTACAGAAAAGTCTTTTTTTTTTTAAAGCACCATGTTTAAAACAAACAAACAAACAAACAAAAAACAAACTTGCCATCCCAACTTTCAGTTTGTAGTGGACTTCGCACTTCTCACCCACCTGGCCAAATTACCCACACACAGGAGCGACCCAAGAAGATTCGAGGAGAAATGGAGAAGGAAAGCGGTGAGGGAATGGGGTGGGGCAAACTGGGCCCCAGGCCCTCCACACACTTGCGTGTTTCTGTGCTTGTGGACAGTTTAGGTTCATCTTAAAAACCCATGACTTTGTCTTTACTTGTCATTTTAACTAGAACATCTCACTGATAATTTTATCATTTTATCTTTTTTTTTTTAAAATATGAGTACACTGTAGCTGTCTTCTGACACACCATAAGAAGTCATCAGATCCCATTACAGATGGTTGTGAACCACTATGTGGTTGCTGGGAATGGCTGGTTTTTGCCATTGTCTGAAGAGACTGCCTGAAGCTAAGGTAAAGAGATTTATATTAATTTCATTGACAAAGGAAGTTTCAAAAAAGCCCAACAGACTTTGTTCTCTGGTTAAGTCTGATGAAGAGCATTTTGAACAAGCATAACAAGCTGAGAAAGGAAAAATACAAAATATATAGTCTGAGTATTAAAAGAACATCAGAAAGTGAAATGGAGCTGAATCCTGTGTTCTAGGATATTTAATTGAATTAAGGGAGTAGTGACCTTGGGGCAAGATCCCATCCAGCTAAATTTAGGTCCAGGCATGGTAGTATAAGCCTTTAATCCCAGGAGGCAAGGACAAGCAGATCTCTGAATTCAAGGCCAGCCTAGAACAGAGCAAGTTCTAGGTGAAGAAAAACTTAAATCCAGGCTTGGTGGACTATACCTTTAGTCCCAGTGCTTAGGAGATAGGCATGCAGATCTCTTAGTTCAAAGTCAGTCTACAGAATAAGTTCCAGGACAGCCTAGCTTAGGCAGTAAAAGAGTTGGAAATCAACAAGCTGGTAATAATGTAATAGAACAAAAGGGTCATGTTCCAGCCCCAGCAAGCAGCAGAACTCAGGGGCTTTGGACATGTGGCTTTAGAGTCCACAATAGAAAGGACTACTGGGACAATTGATGCTGGTGAGCTGGAGCTAAGAAATTAATGGTGATTAAGAAGAAACCAAGCATCACTAAGGTGAAACCTTCTGGGAAGTGTTTTCTCAGAGCACAAAGAAGCTGTGTTCTAGAGATAGCCAAGGTTGTACCTTCTGCAGCCGCTGTATTTAGTAATGTGTAGGAGTCACCCAGGTGGTACTGGTTTTGAAGACATAAAGGCGTCATGAAGAACAGCTGGTGCTTGGCACTGTGATAGGTCATGGAAGGCCACTGGTGAAGGTGCAGCCTCAGTTGCAGTTGACAGCTCAGGACTGAAGGGGTCATGCAAAGGACTTGAGACTTGGCACCATGAAGAGAGCCTATAAGAGGCTATTGGTCAAACCTCATTGTAGCAGAAGACCTCAATGTATTGGAGATGCTAATACCATGGGATGATCACCAAGAACAGCAGTGGCAGTGGAGTGGATCAACATGAGCTTAGAGTGCTTCAGAGAACAGAGATGGAGAAGTGATGCCAGCCCTTTGAAGGAGCCTAAGATGTTTGAGATGCCAGAGCCATCGTCCGTCTGCTGAGGAAAGCTGCTAACAGGGAGTGGAATCAGCCCAAGAGAAAGAAGTTTGTTGCAGTTAACAAAGATGATAAGGAGTTGGATATCTGAAGACTGCTTTGACATCAGACATGGAGATGCAGAGTTTGGAGTTTTTAGCTGGTTTCCTGTCTTGCTTTGGACATTACAGTTAAATGATTGAATCTCAGAAGAGACTTTGAACTTTGGACTTTTAACATTGTTGAGACTGCTATAGACCATAGGGACTTTGGAAGTTGGACTAAATGTATTTTTGCATTATGCTATGTTTATGTATGGTCATCATAGATTCATATGTTTGGACAAGCCTATAGGTGCCAGGGAGTGAAATGTGATGGTTTGTATATGCTCGGCCTATAGAGTAGCACTATTAGGAAATGTGACCTTGTTGGAGTAGGTGTGTCACTGTGGGTGTGGGCTATAAGACCCTCATCCTAACTGCCTGGAAGTCAGTATTCTACTAGCAGCCTTCAGATGAAGATGTAAAACCTCCTGCACCATGTCTACCTGGATGCTGCCATATGATGATACCTTGATGATAATGGACTGACCCTCTGAACCTGTAAGCCAGCCCCAATTAAATGTTGTCCTTGTAAGAGTTGCCTTGGTCATGGTGTCTGTTCACAGCAGTAAAACCCTAAGACAATGCTTTTCAGAAACCAAACGAAGCAAAACAGAAACAAAACTCAAAGAGCTTAAATACTCACCAATTAAAAAATAAAACAGAAGGGGTGAGAAGTACTAGAGAGATGGCTCAGTAGTTACGAGCACTAGCTCCCTTCAGAGGCCCCGGCTTTTGATTCCCCTTGCCCACATGACAACTACAACCATCTATAACTCCAGTTCCAGGGGATCCAGCACCCTCATCTGACTTCCGCTGGCACTAGGTACAGAGCACACAGACTCATAAAATCAGCAACAATAATAATTCTGAAACTAAACAAACTAAATGTGTTATCCACAGATGGTGTACATCATTAATCCTAGTACTCCAAGGGCAAAGGCAAGGAGATCTCTGTTAGTTCAAGAGCAGCCTACTCCTCACAGTAGGTTCTAGCCAAGCTAGTTCTCCACAGTGACTCTGTCTCATAAAAATAAAATAATAAAGTGGGTTAATAAATTGTGGCCCAAGCATAAGCTATAATAGCATATGTCGACTGCTTCTGGGTCAAACAGCATACATGAGTCACAGAAATAGAACATCAACTACAAAAAGCCAGTTCCCGACATACTACATACACTCTGGGACAGTCTGCTTAGTATGAGAAGGGTACCCTGTATTTAATCTTTAGTATCAGAAAAAAAAAAAGTGTAAGAAATAAAAGGCAAGCCAAGCTCAGTAGTAAAGGCCCCTGCCACCCAGTGTCATGAGCCACATTCAGGACCCACATAGTGGAACAAGAGAACTGATATACACAAATCGTCCTCTGACCTCCAAAAGCATACTGTGACCACATGGGTGCTAACACACACACACACACACACACACACCCTGAGTGTTTAAAAAAAATTTTAATGTAAAAACAAATCCTTACCCCTTTTTAAGGAAAAAAGCAAAAAATAAAAGATTAAAAAAAAAACACAACATAGTCATCATGTCTGGGGAGAGCCACAAAAAGGAGTTGATTACAGCATGTTTGTGCATTTTGTTAGTATACATAGGCATGTGTTTAAGTAACTCCACTACATACACAGGAAAACAGTTTTGTTCACCTTTCCGACCGACCCAGTGTTTACGTGCTTCTCCAAAGAAGAACCCAAAGTGGAGAGACCTCATGTGCTCCTGTCGGTCTGCCTCCCTGATGCTGGCATTACAGGCCTGTGTCTCCATGTCCAGCTCTCAAGTAACCTCTTACCTCTTTTTCAGACTGCTTTACAGTAAGACAGAGAGCCCATCTTCCTGAGTGTTTTGTCTCAACTAGTTCATAAACATTTCACTTTGTAACACAAATCACTAGTGCCCTACAGGAAGTATATAACAGTGGAACATCTCAACAGAAGCTTAAGAAGTACAATGACTTTGTTGTTGTGTGTTTCCACTGGCACAACTGAAAACTATTTGCTAAATAACTGAAAAGCTATTTGGCAAAGGAATCATTGTGGCAGCATAGCTTCTCAACAAGTGACTCACCTGCCAATGGTGACACTACAATGCCCCCTGCTGGCTCCACTTATAGTGCATGCAGCTACTTAGCTTCTCCCACTGAACAGCAAGCACCCTGGCATAACTAACACTACAGTTATGCCACCCTCCACATCCTCAGCAACTCATCGAACTTTAAAGAATTTTGCAAATTCTGGCATTTCTCTTCGGCTGCATGGAAGCTAAAATAAGTAATCTGCAAGTCAACCCGACTGCCCTGAAGATTTGAGTCTTTCTTATATAAAGTTAAGGTAGTAGTAAGATTTAGTAATATCTGTAAGGAGTTTTAAGATTTAAAAATATTCTTGGAATAATAAAAATGTGTACAAGGATATTTATGTTCTTCTACTTTTGTTTTCCACTACCTGGTAATAGTGCATGTAATATGTACCATATTGTAAGAACGAACTGCTGTTAAAAGAAATAATGTATTACTTTAAATTAGCTTCCTATAAAAAATTAAATATTCTTACTAATTTATTTGAGAGAAAAAACTAACACAAAGATTTTATATATATATATATGTGTGTGTGTATGTATGTATGTATATATATATATATATATATATATATATATATATATATATATATATATATATATATATATAAAATGGAAATTATGGCTTTGTTACGTGACTATGTAACCACATTCATGTCATCATTTGCCCTCTATTTAGAACAACAGCAGAAACCTCATTATGAAGAACTTTTGCCATTATCTTGCTCATTCCCTTTCTTTGACTCCTCCAAAAAATGAGGCCCAGAGCAGAGATGGCTTGCAACAGTGAGGTGACTACTAAATATAAATACAAACTTTGAAATTAGTTTCCTATGTGTCATTCAATAAAAATCAAAACCTCTGTTCCATTTATGATGGAATAAAATTTTAATTATTCTGTTAGTCTGGAATTCAACCACCAATGCTCTGCTCTCAGTGTTTAGCATAGTAATAGTAGTCCTCAGTGGACTGTGCTTCTGCAGAGCTGAGCTGCAGGCTTACCCTGTAGGATCAGGGTTTAATAAACTGATCTCGGAAGTACTGTTCAGGTCAGTGTTGCTATGATTTCTAATGTCAGCTGCTCCTGTCACTGTCTGAATGGACTAAAGCCATCTGAGGTGGCATGTTTTATTTGCTGTGCTTATTCAAAAGCCACCACAATGTCCATCTCTATCCAGAAAACAACAACAAAACCAGCAAAATCTGTTACAGTAAATTGAATATAATTTATCTTAAAGGGTTTCTAGGCCTCTAAAATAAAACATGCTTTCATAAAAAGCCCCGAAATACAAACAAAAATGAAATCCAATTATTCTATTAAAATTCTAGAAATGGAAACACTTCCTCAGTTTCCTAAGGCAGTAAATGGGTCCCTTTTGTAAGAAGGACGTCTTACTAAATACTGAATTAGCTTCTAACTTAGTGGTTTCTGAACCTTCCTAATGTTTCCAAAGTACAGTTTCTCATGTTGTGGTGACACTGGTCATAAAATTATTTTCTTTTTCTTTTTAAACCTTTTTTTTTTTTTTTCCGAGACAGGGTTTCTCTGTACAGCCCTGGCTGTCCTGGAACTCACTTTGTAGACCAGGCTGGCCTCGAACTCAGAAATCCGCCTGCCTCTGCCTCACGAGTGCTGGGATTAAAGGCGTGTGCCACCACGCCCGGCTTCAGCCTATTTTTAAAAAAGATTTATTTATTTATATGAGTACACCATAGCTGTCTTCAGACACACCAGAAGAGGGCATCAGATGGTTGTGAGCTACCATGTGGTTGCTGGGAACTGAACTCAGGCCGTCTGGAAGAGCAGTCAGTGCTCTTAGCCACTGAGCCATCTCTCCAGCCCCCATAAAATTATTTTCATTGCTACTTCATAACTGTAATCTTGCTACTGTCCTGAATCTTAATGTAAATCTCTTGCTTTCCAATGCATGAAGGGCTGGTTTGACCCGCAGGTTGAAAGCCACTGCTCTGGATGATTGTGATTTAAGTACAGACTCTGTGGCTCTCCCACAGACCACAGAAGCAGATGAACAGTGGTCATTGAGCACTTCACAATCAAAACTGAAATACTATTTTTCATTTGTAAGTAACACCAACAATATTATTGTGTCCTTAAAACATGACATTCCAACGTTAGCTACTTACTTGATGGCCCAAGGACATCTTTGCTATCACCAAGAAGCTTTTAATGCAGAGGAATTGAGCAGCAAACACACACAATCCAAACCAGGGAGAAGCAAACACCGGACGGACGGACGGAAGCAGCAGTAAGACAAAAGGACAAGAGGAACAGCGTTAGTCTGTGAGTAGGAAGCACAGGCACATTAGTTTCAATAGTCATCATTTATAAGACATTTCCTTCTATATACCAAAAACAAAAACAAAACAAAATAATACCTAAACCTTGGCTTCTTTGTTTAAACTTGGGGAAGTGAAGCCACGAAGGGACAGCGGAATCACCGAAGTCACTGCTTACCGTCACTCACAGCAAACGCTCCTCCTGATTACAGTTCAAGAGAGGGCTAAGCAGCAGGAAGGACCATTCGGAAATCGAGGTTACTTACCCTTTAAATTTAAAGCTTTAGAAGTGCCTAACACTCACGCCATTAGAGCACTCTACAGAGATTTAGTCTTAGAATATTATAAGACAAGCAAGATACAGGTTCTACAAAGACATCAATAAAATAGATCATTTTTAAACCAAATGACAAAAATAAAAAGAGAAACAGTTGTCAGACAAATAACCCCAGAATAAGTTTTAAGTCCAATCTGATTTTCTTAGGACTAAAGACAGGCATAATTTACAGCTACTAATCCTTTGGGAAGTCAGAAGGCACACCCATGCTGCCCACCCCGACACGACCTCACTAAGTGTCCTAGGCTGACTTCAAACCCACAGTCCTCCTCCTTAAACCTCCTAGGTTCTACCACACCAAGCAGAAGACTCAGTTCTTTAATGAAGAACTTAAAACTGACAACAGAAAAATAGCTGCAGACCTCTATCTAGAAACTCTTTTAACTGACAGCATAACTCAGGCTCCCTTAGCAGGCACAGAGCTTTCAGGTACCCAGCACCTCACAAACCAAACCTAAACCTTCCCACTGCTTAGACGGTTTCCGAGCACAGAGGTAATCACAAGGGGATAAAATGAGACAGGGAGCCTTCTGCTGCAGGCTTCTGTCATCTCCTTGGAGAACCTTTCCTAGCCTGGTAGCTGTTGAGCAGCTATGGCTATCATACTCTGGTGTCCGTTTATTTTTCTTCAGATGCCAAGCTGTGCTGATTCTTCTATCAACAGACTTGGGTTTCACAGAACACAGCTCTGCTGACAGTGAACGCATGTGCTCAGGTCTTCCTTACAGACAGCAGGCTGGACACAGGAGATTAAAGTGTGTGTGAGTCAGGACTGGAGAGATGGCTCTGCTAGAGAGAGCATGTACTGCTCTTCCAGAGGACCCACACTGGGGCAGAGGGGTACTCACAACCACCTCTAACCTCAGCTCCAGAGAACCCATTTTTGCACTCACACACGCACACCCACAAAAGGCATACAAATAAAGACATACTTTAAAATAAAAAAATACACCTTAAAAATTAAAAAGGCAAAAGTACTTGTGAAGACGAATGCGCCTCATTTCCTGGTAAACAATCCTCTCTCCTCCAGAGTATACACCATCTCTGAATCCTCTCTCTCCTCCAGAGGATACACCATCTCTGAATCCTCTCTCTTCCAGAGTATACACCATCTCTGAATCCTTTCTCCTCCAGAGTCTACACCATCTCTGAATCCT
>LR750193.1:0-63170 GCA_902729485.2 Mus minutoides | reverse complement strand
CTAATGAAGAGAAAAATGGCCAAAGGATGGCAACGTCTCCTGAGACTGGGTCTTGTTCTCAGTGCCCTCTCACAGGTAAATGTCTATGGAGGCCCTCCATAAGGCAGCCTTGCAGAGGCCTAGGTCCACACTGAGGTGAGGATGGAGCAAGCTTAGAGAGGTTCTCTTGTGTCCAAGCAACCATCAGTGCAGACATTGACAGAATCCCTCCCTATTCTAAGCTGCAACCTCCCGGCGAGCTGCAGCCATATGATAAACTTTTTTTGGATTCCTGACTCATAGAATTTGAAATAAATGCTCACTGTCTAATATGAATTAATTCTGGGATCATAATATAATATGAAATATTATATATAATAATATATAAATAATATTGGAAAACTGTACAAAGGCAGGAAGCTGACAGAGACAACTATAGCCAACTTTTTAAATGTTTCAAGAACATCTATTTTTTAAAATATCTTCTTGTGATGATAAATTTAGAGAAAACCTATATGTACGTTTGTCTTAAAACAACCCCTGCCAAAACCATGCTAAAACAAAAGGAAAGTCAGTGGCTCTGCACTCTCTGGAGGGTGGGGACTCTCCTCTTCCTCACTTTCCTGGTCACGGGAATAAGGACCACTAGAGACCATTTTGGATTGTCTTCACAAATTGTTTTTTTAATTTTTTAAAAAAATTTTTTCATTATTAGTTTTTCCCTAGATTTACCAGTAACTTCACAAGGGAAAACTAGTTTTAATCACACACAAACACACAAGAGTAAATATGGTGTTCACACATATGAGTACATAAAACTTTACATTACAAATATATTTGAAGGTTTTAGAATCCATCTTCTATTTGGAGTAAATGGTTAATAAGCTCCTTTTCATTGTACAGTTTTGTTTTATACTCTCCAATTCTATTGATTAGCAGTACTGTGCTGACTTTTGTGCAGTTTCTATTCCTTACCCATTCACTCTCCAAAACTGATTTCTAACATAGACAGTAACTTGAAGTATTGTTCCAATAATTGTATTATAATATCAACATTATACCTTTCAGCATGTTTGCACCATTTGCAGTTTATGCCATTGGATTAATCCTAACTGGTTCATTTTGACACCGTGAGTAATGACCTGAAATATATACTATCTATACAGCCAATAAATATTTACTGAGTAACAAATATATATATATATTTATATTTATATATATTTATATTTATATTTATATATATATATTTAATACCAGAAGATCCTAGCAGTAAATGAAACAGACAGAAATCTTGTCTTAGGCTGGAGTTTGTCCTTCAGTGGTAAATGTATGCCTCACTCCAGCCCTGGATTTGACTCACACACAACCAAGACCAGAATTCTGTCAAATGATCATAAATAGTATGGTCATAAATAGTAATAATTCATAGTATATTACACAGCTTAAAAATAAAGCAAGCAGAGAACAGGGGCATACAGAGCATCAAGGAAAAGGAGCTCAAAGCTTCAGACAGGAAGCCCAATAGCGCCCTACCACAGTGTCCACAAACAAGCAGGAGAAAACTTCCAGACTCCAGAGGGCAGGAAAACTCTATACAGAGGATTGCTATGCAAGCCATTGTCAAGGGTATGTGGGTCAGTGTGAGTGCAGAAGCTAGACACACCAGGAGAGTAAAGAGTAATAACACTGCAATCAGTGTGGTACAGGATCCTAGACTATAGAAGCCACCTTGCTGCGGCTTTGGCTGTATTTTGAATGGGATCAGGGAAGCAATGAACAATTTTGAGAAAAGGACATGGTCTGATTGTATTTTAACAGAATCGTTCCAACTTACTATTCTGAAAACACTCTAAGAACAGGAGTATGTATGGAGTTTACTGAGACAACCTGGGGATAACACAGCAGCAGTGCAGGTGGTGAAAGGTTGTTCAGATCTGAATTTTTTGAAAGTACAAGAGCTGACTTTTCCAAGCAGACTGAGTAGGAGGCGTGAGACAGGGTATTGAGATGATGCTGGAATTGAGTGCCTGCAGGACGGAAATGCATTAGCTGGGCAGTTGCATTGTTACAAGAACTCCAAGGAGCTCAGGAAGACATCCAAGTGGATGCCAAGAAGGCAGCTGGATGTATAAAGTCTGTGCAGAGAAAAGGGTGAGGCTGGTAGAGAAAGCACAAGTGATGATATGTGTGAGTGAGCTTATGTCCTCAAGGCCTTGGTCATTGACAACTGACACAAGCCATAACACGTATGTTCCGTGGTATAAAGGAACAATCACAAGAAAACCAAATTATAATGGAAAACAAATCTAAGACTCAGGCAGAAGCACTCAAAAACACAGCTAAAGCACCAAGGGAACACACACAGCATGGCTTCAGAGCCATTCCCAGAAGACATGGCTGAGAGGCATCTCATGGCAGGATGCTAATGGGAAGTGGGTTACAATGAGTGAGCATCTTCTTGGCAAGTAACTTTCAGCACTAAGTGGACAACAGACTAGTTTGTTATCCTTACATTTTCAGGATGCAGTACCATGTTGTGTACTATATAAAGACTGTGAAATATCTATTGTGGAATAACTCTACATAAGTATCCTATACCTAGCTTATATTAAAAGTATCCTTTTAATATAAGCTAGGTACTTATTGGCTTTCACTAAAGTCGAAAATACTACTCATATCTCAAAGAATCTAGAAACTTCTCAGTGTGTTTATAAAATGACCATTAAAACATTTTCTCTTCTAATTCAATAAATATTCAAACTCATCTCAGTAATTTGTTACAGAAATAAGTCTTCTAATTTGACTGAATGCAGTTTAAAAAGAAAACTAATGTGGCTAGAAATTTTTCTTAGGAATTTGTGTGCTACAAAACACTTTTATTGGAAGCACTAAATATTTACAAGATTAAATCATTAGTCTTTGAGTATCATAAAAAGTGTTATATGGGACTATGATCTCATTTTATATCTAAATGTATGTCACTCATCTATGAGTACTCTACATAAATGAATGACAAAGTAGAAGTTTATCACAAGCCCTTCAACCTAGGAAGGCCTCCATGTCAACAAACCGAGACAATTACCCTGTGGTACCGAGATGATTCTGTGTCACTGTGTCTGTCCAAAAGCTTTCCATATACTTTCTTCCCTGTATATGCAGTGCCTTGACTTAGGCCATCTGGTGAGCGTAAGGCAAAGCACAGAGCTTATCCAGCAAGACCACAGCTGGTGGCTCCTCTTCCCCAATACAGCCAGCAGCTCAAAAGGTCTCTGAAGCTCTCCCACAGCAGGCAGCGCCCAGAAGCCACATTTGGGAGGATTACACAAAGCATCTCAGGGAGAAACTTCAGTGACAGATATACAATGCAGCTGGGAACGACATGTTCGCAGAACAGGAGTCACTCTATACTTAGCCTGAATTTCTCATATTATTGTAATTTTGGGCAAAAAGGTGCACATTTTATACTTTAGTTTTACATGAAAGTTTTAAAGGACCCTTTTTTTTTCTGGGAACTAGAGCTTATCACTATTGAGTAAATAATATGCTTTGTTCCTCTAGGTACTCACTCCATTTACAACATTTAATGTAAGACAAATACACACACACTTAGGAAAGATGCACCAAAATGTGGTTATATTTAGAAGGCAAGAGTTTTACTTATTGTATTTTTTGCATAGTATTTAATTATGGCACACTACTATGCATTACTTTTATAGAGAAATAAGAAGTGGAAACAAAATTTAAAATTGATCTTTCTATAACTACACTGGCTGTTTTGTATAATGACAATGTATAAAGTGCAGTGGAAAATATCCACTTCAAACTTAAAATCATAGAAAACCACAGCCATGTTAGCATCTTAAATGCAGGGTCATACATTACTCACTGCCTCTTGAACTTCAGCAACTTCTGAATATGGTATGATCTTAAAAAAAAAATTCTCAGGAGCAATTTTATCTCAAATTCCTGAGGTCTGAAATTACAGAATCCCCAGAGTCTACAAGCGGTGAAACAATATTCTATAAAGTAACGTGTAGAGGAAGGCCAGGGTGTCAAGAGTACTCTCACACTAGGAACTAAATCCTTTCCCTTTCTCTTTTAAATCCCGCAACTTCAGGAAGCTATATAAAATTATCTGTCAAGATATAAAGTTCTCTCTGGAATGTTCTGGAAGGAATGTTCATCTGGTATGATTTACATTCTATCAATTTTTTTTTTCTATGAAGGGCTCTTTTAGGAAATTATATAAAATTATCTGTCAAGATATAAAGTTCTCTCTGGAATGTCTGGAAGGAATATTCATCTGGTATGTTTTACATTCAGGAAATTATATAAAATTATCTGTCAAGATATAAAGTTCTCTCTGGAATGTTCTGGAAGGAACATTCACCTGGTATGATTTACATTCTATCTATAACTGTTTTCTATGAGGGCTTTACTGCTATTTCCCGAATGCACTAACGTAGTCTGTCTTACTGCCTTGTGTGTCCTCTCAGTGAGTGAGTGATCAGAGCAGCCTCCAGCCCTGTTATCCAGATAACTTCCATGTCTCTTCTGCAGGCACAGCTTATCTCTCAAAACACTTCTACGCATGCATTTGGACACGTTCAGCAATTAACTTCTTGTTCTAAAATTCTGTTAAGAAAGGAGGGCTTTTAGGTTTATTTAGAAAACATTTTTTTTCTGAAAAACAAAAGACTTATTAGCTCTCTCTCAGAAACCAGTTTTCTTCCCAGTTATCCATCTCTTTCCCCATTTACTCAGACAGACCACCCCATCCCCATTTCTAATCAAGTCACTAAGTTCTAATTATTCTTCCTCTCTGTAACAATGCTCTCTCCATCCATAGTGACTTCATACCACTCATTCATCACGCTAAATACTGAAATTCAAAAGGAGATAAAATATGCTGCCTACTGCAAAGACCAACACAACACAAGCATGCATTGTATTCCCTTGTCACTAAAATAAGTTATATCTGGACTACTCAATTTTAATCATTCTTCAAAATAGCCCATCAACTCCTATGAAGTTTCTTCTTCTCCTCTGCAAACGCATTCATTACTAAACTTTATCATTTTCTGGAGCCACTGTGAAATTTAATAGCATTTTGTTTAAGTATACTGTGTGTATTCTTTCAAAGCATGACAACACAAAGACCCAAACTGGAGAGTATTCAACCTAAGATAATTTCCTAAACCATCAAGTTGACTGTGTTATTCTTCCACTCAAAAATATTTGATACACTTTTTTTTTAACAAAATATGCCTCAGACTCTGGTACTTAAAACCTACGATTCAGGTAAATTATTCATCCCACAGAAATGTTTTGATCTCCCATAAGAAAGCCTAAAAACTCCACTTAACGTTGACTGCCAGAACTGATTATGCATTGTGATTTGTCATCTGTGCCACACACGCCCCCACTCCCCACCCCAAGCTTTCTTTTTGTTTAGCTGTCCAACACTTTGAAAATCCTCTGATCTTAGTGGCAATATAACCATATATAATTCATTTATAACAGACTTACAAAATCAATTCTGCTAGTAAAGTTCAATCTGGGTTCTCCTTCCCTTCTGACCCTCAGAGTATTTTCCTTACTGCCTGCTGTATGAGCATGCTAGCCCACGTGTGCTGCACTGTATAACTTCTGTTAGCATCAGACAGGACTGTGGCAGAGCCCAGAGTCCCATCTACTCCTTGAAGCACGAGCCCTGCACCTAGCATTTAGAGGCCAACTCAACAGACCTACAAGTTCTAAGAACATTGTCACTCTCTGGTCAGAAAACAACCCTTATAACCAGGCTTGGTTCTGCAAGTCTGTAATCACAGCTACTTAGGAGCCTGAGGCAGGAGGATTACAAATTCAAGGCCTACCTAGGTTATAGAATGAGTACAAGGCCAGCCGAAAAAACTTAAGCAGACCCAGATCTTACCTCAAAATGTACAGAGTGTACAGAAATGGGCAGAGCACTTCCTAGCTTGTATACGGGCCCATGCTCAATCTCCACCAGAGAAAGGGGTATGGGATAAGGGAAGACGGGTAAGTCCTGAAGATTCTGCTCAAAGCTGCTGCCTCAGAAGGCTCTATATGCCCCTCCTTTTTCTCCAGGCTGCCACACAGGACATACTTTGTCTCTCACCATCCCGACATTACCCCACTGCACTGAGAATGGTCTGTGCACTGTTGTGTTCACGGATGCTGTTCACATGCTCACCTGCAGCCAGATCTTAGGAAGGCATGCTCTCAAGTGAGGTTTCCTCCTCTCACATGATCTAAAACTAGCCAGCACATCTGACACACAAAGAATTAACAGACTATAAGTAAGAACTCTCTATTTTTACTGCTTTAAAGCAACAAGAAAATCTGACATAGACATTCAATAAATAATGAATGAATAAGCACATAATCTCAACAGTGAAGTTCTTTTTTTTTTTTTTTTTTTTTTTTTTTTTTTTTTTTTTTTTTTTTTTTTGAGACAGGGTTTCTCTGTATAGCCCTGGCTGTCCTGGAACTCACTTTGTAGACCAGGCTGGCCTCGAACTCAATGTTCTTAGTGTTATTTCTTGTAGGGGATAGGGAGGTGCTCATGGCAGAGTGCAGGTGCGGTCTAGAGGACAACTCTGTGGATTCGGCTCTCTCCTTTCACCTTTATGTGAGTTCTGAGAATCAAACACAGGACATCAGGTGAGCCTCCTTACCAGACCCATGTAAGAAATTTCTTATGTGTAGTTTTCTGCATTCCTATCTGCTAAACATATTAGTTCAACTTTTCTAAGACAAGAGTAAAACTTGCCTAGCCTCTTTTATTTCCAAAATGTTAATATATTGCACATCTAATGTCTTGAAAGGAAGCATAAGCTAAATGAACCCTGATCATTATTCATCACTGAAGGAGTCAGGACAGGACCTAAAAGGACAACCTGGGAGCCAAGAGCAGATGCAGAGGGCATAAGCGACTGCTGCTTACTGGCTTGCTCTTTGTGGCTAGACCATCCTGATTTCTTACAGAACTCAAGATCACCAGCTCAGGGATGGTACCACCCACAATGGGCTAGGCCCTCCCCATCAAACACTGTTCAAGAAAATGCCCTACATGCTTCCTTCCCTACAGCAAGATCTTAGGGAGGTGTTTTCTCAATTGAGGTCCCCTCCTCCCACTTGGCTACAACTTGTGTCAAGCTGATCTAAAACTTGCCAGCACATCTAATATGACATACAAAGAATTAATATAGAGTGTAAGTAAGAAGTCTCTCTTTTTTCTGTCTTAAGGCATGTACACCAGGCTAGCCACAACACAGACACTGCCTCAGTCCTACAAACATCCTCAGCTGTCCTCAACACCACAGTCGGACTCTCTCCCACTATTCTAAACTCATTTGTAGTGATGGAGCATAAGTGGTAATTCTTCTGGAACTGGTAGTTTCCTGCCTTAACTAAACCCACCCCCTTCATCAAAGTACTTACAGAGAGAAAAGCTCAAAAACTGATCAATATGATTTTTTACCCTAACTAATGTCTTTTAAATGGTGGGGCAACAGACAGAAAACTGTGGTCATAAAGCAAAGCAATGTCCCAACTGCCCATGAAAGACTCAAACCTACAAACGCAGCCATTGACGTCATGAAATCTTTTCCTCTAAATCTGACTCAATCAACCAGTTACTTGGAAAGGTTATGGAAACAATACAACCAAAACCACTTATCATACCACAATCATACCAGGTGAGATATGAGAACCGGTTATATTAGAAATGCAGGTTAGTAAACATTTCAGTTGATCTTACAATGTAAGCTTAACCTCAAGATGGGTTTGAACCATTTTACTTTTCAGTGTGAAAGAACTTAGCTTACCTGGAATTTCACCTGGCAAATTATATGCATCGTTTACACAGATCCATGAATTTTATGTGGGTGGGAGGGAGGGAGGGAGGGAAGGAAGAAATGAGTCAGGACCAAGATATGAATGAAGATGTAATAACAAATTTCTTCTCAGTTTCTAGAAGTCTATTCTCTTTCTAAAAATCACGGCATAAAAATAATGGCAAAGTATACCTTGCTGAATATTACAAAGCCATAGACAAGATTGCAAATGCTATGGAAATATTGATTTCTGTGACTCATAAATCTACAATAGACAAGAATGTAGTTACTTGTTCTTCAGGTATCAGAAACCACGTAGTGCCCAGTATCAAAATAAACATCAGACACAAAGACACAATTAGCTTCGAGAGAATCAAACTCTGGAAAGTGGTCATATAACACAAAAATTTTCAAAATGTGCATTATATTAGATACTAAATATAAAATACTTTTAAAAGGATGGTTAAAAGAATATGTATAATATAGATAAGCTTATGATATAAAAATATGTCTTTGCATACAATGACAAGAAAAACAGAATATCTGTACTTTTAAGCTCAGCATTACCCTTTGCCTGGCTAAGGGACCTCACTCAAATGGCCCTTTGAGGATCTCACTTTTTTCATTTCTACAGAGAATACCTACTTCATGGTATTATAGAGAGTCCCATGAAAGTGTGTGAGATACATAGCTCAGAATAGAGCACATAATTAAGAATGCAATAAATAATTTTTTCTTACCACACAAGTATAGTAATACAACAATAGTCTAAAAATCTAATGGGGGAGGTAAGCAAAATTCAGGAAAATAAGGGTATAGGAAACTATTAAAAGATGTAGCAGCTCCTAAAAAACACATGGTACTTTATTAATTCTTCAGTTACTGTCTTATTCTTGTTTTTTGCAACTAGGATGCCTTTTGACCACAGAGAACAGTAAAACAAAACAGAAAAGTCTTGCAGTGAAATAAGCAGTGTTAAGGTTCCTGCAGGTCCAACTTGCCTACAAACAGAAATAGTGGCCAAGTTATTTAACTATTGCACTATGGCATCATAAACTCCAAGGGTCTTTCTAATGGTTCTTTCTAAAAATAGTGCTCTTATTAAATACCAAATATACATCAGATACTAAATGGACCCTTTTCTAAGTACTACCACCATATTCCCTCTGGAGAGGCATCACTACTAGAACAGAGCACTGAAAAAGCCCTGATGTAAAAGGTTAAGCACTAACAGGCACTGGGGCAGCAGCAGAGAAACAAGTGCTGGGTGACAATCACAGAAGACCCACCATGAAATAAAGAGTTGAAGAGCCAGGTGTGATGGCATGCTTCTCTAATGTCAGTACTTGGATGGTAAGGCTGAAGGACCAGGAGTTCAAAATCATCTTCTTATACATAGTTCAAGGCCAGCCTGAGCTACATGAGACCTCATCTCAAAATAAGCAAACAAAACCCCAAGTGAAGAGAGAAGCACCTATCTCCAAAGCTCATCACTATGCGTTGTTCTCACACCCACTGGTCCAACTAGACCTTTAAATGAGCTTGAAATCCCTGACTGCCCCATGTTAGATAATGGCATCCTCACCTTCACGGAGGCAGTAAGGGACCTATGTTCCTTTCAACCCTCAAGCCAAGCATTATCTCCCAAATCATGTTCTAACAGCACTTTCTCTCTTCCTGTAAAATACCTGACTCCTCTGGTCCTCTCTGCACCATACACTATAATCTGCCCATACATTAACCCACCTCCTATGGTACATGTATTAAAGCCCTAAAGCTCACAAACTCACAGATAGAAAATACTATTAGATATGGAAGCCTTGAGTCCACTTTATACCTGCTTAAAAAAAAAAAAAGCAAAGCTATTACTTTCCCCTAATATTAATTTCTGTATCCTTGTAAATAGATAGATAGATAGATAGATAGATAGATAGATAGATAGATAGATAGATAGATGATGATGCTGTCACTTCAGGTCCTCTTCCTATGTAACTCTAATTCCTTTCACATATTTTCTATATGGACACTGCTACCCTACAGTTTAAACTGCTGTTTAGATAGCGTGTTCTCTACTGTGACCAGTAGCCCCTATTACCATTGTCAATCTTGGTTGCAATTGTAATCACCTAGGGAACATGTAGGAACTGATGCCTGTATCTCACCCTCGGAGATCTTAACTCACATGAACAAAGATGTAGTCATGCACTGACATTCCCTAAAGCACACTAAACAACTCCAGTGTCTGAAATCACAGCCGAGGTAGGAGACTGGCCACAAGTTCAAGACCTGGACTACATTCCTAGTTTCACACTATCCTAGGGTACACAGTGAAAACCTATTTCAAAACAAAACAAGAAAGAAAAACTCCAATGTCTGGCTGATTGTCATTTCAGTATTCCACAGTTCTCTCAAGATGATTTCCCCTAAATCATATCACTTGAATTAGTTTCTCGATCATTTAAACAGGGTCTCTCTATGTAGCCCAGGCTGCCCTGAAACTCTCTAAGGTAAATCAGGCTGTCCTCAAACTCACAGAGCTCTATCTCCCTGCCTCTGCCTCCCAAGTGCTGATTTATAAAAAATGCACACCACAATGCCTGGCGTCTGGTTCAGGAAATGTAGTGGTCCAATACTATCTTAAAAACAAAGTCCCAAAGAGTAAAAACGAGCATTCAGGCCCTGTATGATCTCACGTTGGGATGGGTAAGACCCAGGAGAACAATGTCTGACCTACAGAGCCACAATGGATGGGTGAGACCCAGGAGAACAGTATCTGACCTACAGAGCCACAATGGATGGGTGAGACCCAGGAGAACAGTGTCTGACCTACAGAGCCACAATGGATGGGTGAGACCCAGGAGAACAGTGTCTGACCTACAGAGCCACAATGGATGGGTGAGACCCAGGAGAACAGTGTCTGACCTACAGAGCCACAATGGATGGGTGAGACCCAGGAGAACAGTGTCTGACCTACAGAGCCACAATGGATGCCGCTTCTGCTACTTAGTAATCATATGCCTCAAGAAACGAATTTATGGCCGGCAGAGGTGGAGCGCGCCTTTAATTCCAGCACTTGAGAGGCAGAGGCAAGTAGATTTCTGAGTTCGACGCCAGCGTGGTCTACAGCCTGAGTTCCAGGACAGCCAGGACTATACAGAGAAACCCTGTCTCGAAAAACAAAACAAAAAACAAAAAAAAGAAAGAAAGAAAGAAAGAAAGAAAGAAAGAAAGAAAGAAAGAAAGAAAGAAAGAAAGAAAGAAATTTACTTTTGTCCTTATCCATTAAGCAGGAGTGACAGTTCTCTCATGAAGTTGAGAGAGTTAAATGAGCTTACTGGAAACGACTTAAAATCGTTTTTGAGCCAGGGCAGACATTTACTACATCTTAGTTGGTATTCATATCTCTTAGCATACTTTCTGAAAATTCCTCTATTGCAGCAGACAGCCCTGCCTCCGAGCTCCAAACCTACTCTCAATGGTACAGTATGACTGCAAGACAGCCCTGTGCTCATGGAAGGCGCTCAATGACACAGGTAAGCTATCCAACAGCATAGGTGAATGTTTAAGCAAAGCAGCTTTTCTGCATCTTGTTCATCTCACCACCTGCCCCTTCGCACCCAGGAAGTCATCCTCAAGCTTGCTCTCCCTCCATGGCGCCCCTTTACCACACTCAATGTGATAGCATGCTGAGCAGCTATAAGCGAATGAAAACCTACTGAGTCTAGAGGAAAACATTTTGACTGCTCCATTCTTGTTAGATAAAATGGTTGACTTCATTAGACTTCCACCCCAATTTTATCTTCATGTATGTCTAACAGGTAAGATTTCTATTTCTGTTTCTTTAATTAGCCAACACGCAAAATAACACTATTGAGAAATTTCCCACGTGTGTATCACTGCACAACCCCCATCTCCTGCTCCTCCCCCTCTCACCTTCCCTGTGGCTCTTCCAGCAGAGACAAGCTGTACTGGCTGCTTTTGAGTGTCAACTTGACACAGGCTGGAGTTATCACAAAGAAAGGAGCTTCAGTTGGGGACGTGCCTCCATGAGATCCAGCTGTGGGGTATTTTCTCAATTAGTGATCAAGGGGAAAAGGGCCCCTTGTGGGTGGGATCATCTCTGGGTTGGTAGACTTGGCTTCTATAAGAGAGCAAGTTGAGCAAGCCAGGGGAAGCAAGCCAGTAAAGAACATCCCTCCATGGCTTCTGCATCAGTTCCTGCTTTCCGACCTGCTTGAGTTCCAGTCCTGACTTCCTTTGGTGATGAATAGCTGTATGGAAATGTAAGCCAAATAAACCCTTTCCTCCCCAACTTGCTTCTTGGTCATGATGTTTGTGCAGGAATGGAAACCCTGACTAAGACAAATTGGTACCAGGAGTGGGGTATTCCTGTGACAACCTGACCATGTTTTGGGGAGGACTGTGGAAGGACTTTGGAACCTTGGGCTTGAAGATCCATTCGTTGTTAAGAGCTCTGTCAGATGTTGTGTAGGAGCTTGGAAGATAATGTTGAGAACAGTGCAGAAGATGGAGGTCTGGCTTGTGAAATTTCAGAGGGAAAATTAAAGACTCTTTTCAGGGCCATTGCTAGTTTGATTGGGAAGATGCTGTGGTTCTGGTTAGCTGGGGCTGAAGAATCAGCTGTGATTAACAAGATACCAGAACTACCAAAGCAAAACCTTTGCATTACTGGGACCATTGATGCTGGTTAGCTGGAGCTAAGAAATTAGCAGTGATTTTGAAGAGACCAGAATCATTGAGGTGACATCTTCTGGGAAGTGTTTTCTGAAAGCACAAAGAGGCTGTGTTCCAGAGATAGCCATGGTTGTACTCCTGCTGCAGTGGGACTTGGTAATGTGTAAGAGTTACCCAGCCGCTACTGGTTTTGAAGGCATGAAGGGGTCATGCAGAGCAGCTGAGGCCACGGAAGCACTGTGAGAGGCTATGGAAGGCCATTGGTGAAAGTGCAGCCTCAGTTGCAATTGATGACCCAGGACTGAAGGGGTCATGCGAAGGAGTTGAGGCTTGGCACCATGAAGAAAGCCTATGAGAGGCTAGTGTTGAAGCCTAGTTACAGTGGAAGACAGCAGCATTTTGGAGATGCCAATACCATGAGATGACCACCAAGAACAGCAGCAGCAATGGAGTACAGGCATCTGGAGCCTAGAGGACGTGTGTGCTACAAAGGGTATGGCTGGAGAAGTGACCCAAGCCCTTGGAGGAGCCCAGAAGATCATGGGTTGGATCCCAGACATTGGATGGTTGGAGTTTGATTTTGCTTTTCATTGTGACTGTGCCCTGATGTTTTTCCCTCTTGAAGGAAGTATTTTAGTGGAACCCACAGTTAAGAGACTTTTAATTGTAAAAAGACTCTGGATTTTAAAAGATATTAGATATTTTAAAAGGATTGAACTTTTAATATGTAAAGACTGTGGGACTTTTAAAGTTATTTAAGATCTTGGGGATGAATAAGAACTAAGGGTTGAGGCTTACTAGTGATGTGTTTGTGTGTCAAGTTGACAAGGGGTCAATTGTACTGGCTGGTTTTGAGTGTCAACTTGACACAGGCTGGAGTTATCACAAAGAATGGAGCTTCAGTTGGGGAAGTGCCTCCATGAGATCTAGCTGTGGGGTATTTTCTCAATTAGTGATCAAGGGGGAAAGGGCCCCTTGTGGGTGGGACCATCTCTAGGCTGGTAGACTTGGCTTCTATAAGAGAGCAAGCTGAGCAAGCCAGGAGAAGCAAGCCAGTAAAGAACATCCCTCCATGGCTTCTGCATCAGTTCCTGCTTTCTGACCTGCTTGAGTTCCAGTCCTGACTTCTTTGGTGATGAACAGCAGTATGAAAGTGTAAGCCAAATAAACCCTTTCCTCCCCAACTTGCTTCTTGGTCATGATGTTTGTGCAGGAATGGAAACCCTGACTAAGACACAAGCCTTGAGGAAAGCTTACTTGGTCACTCAGCCTAAGGAATCAGAGAGTTCCAATAAGCTCTTGATGAGAGATCCCATCACAAACAATAGGAAGAACCATTTTAAAAAATCATTCCTCTCTGACCCATACATACACACATACTTGTGTATGCACAGCCACATACATATACCAACAGGTACACATGCAGATATCACACATACATAGTCAACTTTTTATATACATATATGCATACATACAAGTCCGTGTGTGTGTGTGTGTGTGTGTGTGTGTGTGTGTGTGTGTGTGCACGCGCGCGCATATAAAAATCAGTATAGGTTCATTATGTCAGATGTACCATACTAAATATAAAATAATAGGGGATAGTAGATATAGAAGATACAGAAACCATCTTTGTAACCAACTTCTCTAACAGTCTAAAAGGAGATTACTTTAATAGTAAACCCTGCTGATGGAGAGTGGCTCTCCCTCAGTTAAGAGCACAGGTTCTTGTTCCCGCCGAGGATGCAGGCTGCACAACCAGCTCCCACATGATGGCTCACACCATCCATAACACCAGTTCCAAGGGATCCAATACTCTCTTCTGATCTCTGTGGCACCAGTATGCAGACACCCACTCATATAAACTGAAACAAATACATCCTATTTTTAAAAGGCCAAAATAGCCCGTGGAAAAAATTAAACTAAAAAAATGAAATCACAAGATTTCACAAACATACACTGTAGTAACTACCAAACCAGTATACAGGTACAAGAAAGTAAGAAAAACCATGGTATTACTACAAAGATAAGTTTGATCTCACATTTTGTGAAAGCCTTTGGGGAATCCAAAAATCCTAGGACCATACTTTAAGGTTCCCAAGCAGGACTGGGGATGTCGGTTCAGCAGTAAAGCATTTACCTGGATGTTCAAAGCCCTGGGTTCTATCACCATCAATGGGGAAAAAATATCTCCAATAAAAAATGCAAGTCGAAACACACAATTTCAGCTAGGAAATCTGCTGATAGACTGTGTCACCAACCACATACCTGGCAAATTTTATTACCATACTATTCAAACCTTGAACAGTATTAATCTCTAACAACAAAAATGTGCTTAGAAAGATGGAATATTTAGTACCTGTCCAATAGGAAATAGGAAATATTATTTTCCCACTTGGGAACTCAATGACAAATAATTATTATTAATAAAACTTTCATAATTTAAAAAAAGATATACACAGAATATAAAGACTGTCTTTCAAATTATATATGCCTTTAAGAAATGTATCTCTGTAGCAGTCTCAGTGTGCTGGCTGGTCTTGTGTCAACTTGACACACAAACTGGAGTTATCTGGGAATCTCAATTGAGAAAATGCCTCGTAAGATCCAGCTGTAAGGCTTTTATAATTAGTGACTAATGGGAGAGAGGGCCCATTGTGGCAGTGCAGCCGACAGTCCCTGGTCCTATAAGCAAGCAAGCCATGAGGAGCAAGCCAGTAAGCAGTGCTCCTCCATGGCCTCCACATCATCTCCTGCCTCTAGGTCCTGCCCTGTTTGAGCTCCTGTTCTGCCTTCCTTTCCTGATGAACAGTGATTCAGAAGTGTAAGCCAAATACACCTTTTCCTCCCTGGCCTGCAGTAAAGTTTTTAAATAGCAGAAAACTAATAGTCTAGAAGACAAATACTTCACAAAATGTGATCCGTTAATTGCCTAGCTTAAAGCTCATTATAGTCACCCTCTCAAGCCCGCACTTTCCTAAGCTAGGTGAGTTAATAGACGTGGGCAGTGATTGTCAGTGACTCCCATTTCCACAAGAAAAACAACACCATGGTCTCCTGGTGGTGATACAGAAAACCATCTATAAAGTGTTTTGTGAAAAGAAAACAGAAATCTGCATCTAAGCAATCCTCTACTAATTCTGATTCAAAAAACAGGGACTGGGAAGCAAGTTTTAAAATAGCCATGTTTTTCTTTCTTTTACAATGGCTCAATGGGTGAAGTGCTTGCTATGTAGGCATAAGGGCCAGAGTTCAATCCCTCAGCACCCATGTAGAAGCTAAGCACACACCCATAACTCCAGTGCCGACTAGGCAGGGATCCTGTAGACGTGCTAGCTGCCAGTCTAGCCAAGATGGTAAGCCCAGGTTCAGTGAAAGACCCTGTCTCAGCAAATCCGGTGGAGAGCAAGACAGAAGATACCTGACAGCAGCTCAGGGCTCTGCGTGCTTCAGAGTCCTCAGTCTCCACATCATTTCAGATCCCATTCACAAACTCATTCTAGCCGCTCAATGAAAATATTAAAGGATGATCATTATCTGCATATCAAGTCCCAAAACCCTTGCTTTGGCACCGATCTGTAAATCTGGTCTTTACCTGCTGTGGCAATCATTTTCCACATAAACACTACTCATTTCATTTCCAACCTAGTATATTCAACTTTTACTTTCAACTTTAACACCCAATTCCCTGGTGGTCCTGGCTTCCTATTAAATCTTGAATGTTCTCCTGCTCATTTTCAACCAAGTGAGCCCTCCCTACTCCAACTTCTGCTGTTCACAATTCATATTCTCTTAAAGCTTTTCCAGGTTAGAAAAATGGCTCAGTGGACAGAGAACTAGCTGCTCTTTCAGAAGACCTGGGCTAACTTTCCACTCCCACCTGGTGGCTTATCAACTGTCGTTAGCTCCAGTCCCAGAATATCTGCTGAGCTCCTCTGGCCTCCACATCACCAGGCACTCATGGAGGCAAAACACTCATATACATAAAAAAAATCAAAAACATAAAGCCTTTACAACTATCCAATGTATATAAACAGATTTCACAGACTTCTCATATTGAGCTTTAGAGAGTTCTTTTAAGTCAAAGACATACTTAAAAAAAAAGTAGCTTTTATCTAATGAATATTTACAATGTGTGCAACATTATAATAAGCAATATAAAAACCTTATTTCTATTAATTTTCACAATCACTCTGGAAGACAGATGTTACAATTATCATTATACAATTCCTAAAGAAACTGTAACCCAGGACATTTATTCTTATTCATTATCCACATACACCACGGCAGAGCTTTCTTCTTTTTCTTATGGCAGGGTCTCACTAGTTAAACCTGCCTTAAAATCCATGATTCTCCTGCCTCAGCCTCCTAAGCACCAAGATTATAGGATTATACCAACACAGCCAGCTCAGCTCAGACTTCCAGCCAAAAATCTTCAGACCCCAAATTCTCATCTACTAGGCTGGCTCAGGGCATGAGGTCCAAAGGTGCTATTTTCTAAGTAGATAACTCAAAAGTGAACCATAATACCAGTTTTAATTTCATATTTCTGTAGTTTATATTGAAATTATCAGTATTATCCTTTCTACAATAAATTGTAATATATCACAGAATAAATAATTAACAGGAACAAAAGTTTCCCCCTACGTTTTCCAACATCTCTGTTCTAACTTCTCAAGGAACAGAATTTAGAATTGAAAAAAAAGAAAGAAAGAAAGAAAGAAAAAAAACAAAACACTGAGGTTTCATTAATACAGACTCTGGTGCAGAATTTAATACTATTTATTAAGGTTTTATTTACTTTCCTAAATATTCCTTCTATTGCTGTGATAAAAGACTTCCAACAAGGACAATTTAAGAAGGAAAGGATTTATCGAGCTTAAACCTTCACTGCCCATTCCCAAGGGAAGTCAAGGAAAGAACTTATTCACAGGCAGCAGAAACCCTGGAGGAGAGCTGCTTGCTGGCTCCCTCCTGATGATGCTTAGGTAGCTTTCTTTGATAGCTCAGGACCTCCTGCTCAGAAAATACAGCGGGCTTGGGCCCTTCTGTGTATCAAGCCCCATTGTTGACAATTTTTTTACCATCACTAGGCCATCAAACACATTTCAGTCACAAGAACAGTGAAGTGGCTTTCCTAAAGATGATGTTATGGTCACATAAATATAATATGCTAAATACAATGTTTATTGTCAAATCTTTCTGAAATGATAAAGATAAAATGACCCCCCATCAGTTGTCCATTCCTAGCCGGCTACCATGTCCTGTGTAAGCCAATCCATTGCATTCTCTGTTAACAAGTGATCACTTTATGTTTAAGGAACCAAAACAAATCTGAACCAGAATTTCAAAACAGGTCTGAATCAAGTTAATCCAAGTCATCAAAACTGCATGTTGCTATTAATTATTACACTGTTCTTATACTGGAGCCTAAGCAAAGACCATCCACCCAATTAAAGTTTACAGATACCTTGAAAAATTAGTAACTCATTTCCGTAGTAAATTAAAGACAAAAGCTGGCTCCTGCCT
Source organism: Mus minutoides (assembly GCA_902729485.2). Lineage (NCBI taxonomy): Eukaryota > Metazoa > Chordata > Mammalia > Rodentia > Muridae > Mus > Mus minutoides. Next base: position 45,108 of record LR750193.1, on the reverse strand, counting down.
TGCTTTAATTTGCTTTGATTTCAGAATCTAATTCAGGAAGGATAGCTTATTAAACCTTCAAATTTCCATATACTATATAGTGCACTTGCTTTTAATTCTCGATTAGTTTGAATGTTTCATTCACTCTTCTTGCTCAGAGCTGCACATGATTTCAGACTCAGAGGTATTTAATGTCTTCTTGGGTTTTACTAAGAGCCAAAAGAGGTTTGAAAGAGCAATACAAACTATTACATCAGAATGTCTAAGACAATATGGCTGGGAAGAGATAGAGAAGGATATGAAGTAGAAATACCAGAAATACGACAGGGCTCTGTTCCACGAGCCTCAAACAGCCTGTAATTCTCAGGACAGCATGGGAGTTTAAGTAAATGGCTTTTTCAAGGCCTTTGGCACCTGCTTCAATGCCAGCGCTTGGGAGGCAGAGGACTCAGAGCTCTAGGAACTCAAGTCCAGCCTAGTCTATCACAGTGAGTTCACAGCCTGCCGGGGCTACACTGTGAGACCCTGTCTCCAAAAAAACCCCTGCAAAACCAAGCAACCAAGTCAACAAGCTTTTGCTTTCAACGAATGCTTCAGAATAAAGTCTGGCCTGCATCAACACTCCCCAGCATAGCCTTAGTATTGTTAGACTACTCACCGAAGATCTGTCAGGTTCTCCGTCTGCTAAGCCTGCCTCCATAATTGACGATAGACTTATGCTTTCCCTTCCATTAGTGGTTAGCCATCCTATAAGTCAGGAAACCCTAGAAAAAGAAAATTTGTGTGTATTAGGTAAGTAGAAAATAAGTCATTAATTACAGTAGAAGGGAGAAATCATTTTATGCTAAGGCTACTGGAAAATTCAACAACAAAAATGGATTTTGACAAAAGTTTCTTTTTGTTTGTGTTTGCTTGTTTATTTTTAGACTTAATCTGCAGAGATGGCTCAGTGGTTAAGAGCACTTGCTGTTCTTTCAGAGAACTGGAGTTCAGTTTCCAATACCCACATGGCAGTCAACATCTATGACTCCAGTTACAGGGGATCCAATACCACACACCTAACAAACCAATGACCACAAATTTTTTTTTTTTAAAGATTTATTTTATTTATTATATGTAAATACACTGTAGCTGTCTTCAGACACTCCAGAAGAGGGCGCCAGATCTCGTTACGGATGGTTGTGAGCCACCATGTGGATGCTGGGATTTGAACTTATCACCTTCGGAAGAGCAGTCGGGTGCTCTTACCCGCTGAGCCATCTCACCAGCCCCCAAATTTTTTTTAAAGGAATAGAAAAGTATTCTAAGCAAAAAGAAATCCCCAGAAGCAGGTTTAAGCTAACGCAGCCATCCTGCACCAGGAAGCAGAGCAAAAGGACCAACGAGGCTGTGTGAGACTCTGCCTCAAGAGAACAGAGCCAAAGGCTGCTCCGATGCCGAATCTAATACAGTTCAGTCTGTGCCAATGGAGTAAAGAAAAACTAGTTTATTTCATGAATCACACACAGATTAGAACTGAATGATTTAGACATCCCTTCGAAAGAATAGTATATATACAAATATAAAAAAATCTTATATACAAATATAAAACTAGTAGACTGATGTCAAGTCAGACAATAACACGTTATTAAAAATTCAAGACAAAGAAAGGGAAGTGGATAGGCTGGGGCTGGAGCTGAAGCTGGCAATCTAGGAAATAGTAAGATAGGATATGAGTGTACACAGGCATAAAATAGTCGGTAAGACAAGATGTGATGTATACGCAGACGTGTAAATAAGTAAGACTTCAGAGTAGCTGATGCAAACCAAGAAGTATAGATGGCCAACATTCGCCTAATAATGAATCTATAATGATCCAGGTGTGGTTACCTGTGACCTCAGTACGCAGGAGACTGAAACAGGAGGATTAAACTAAGAGTTTAAAGGCCACCCTGGGCTACATTCATAAGATGCTGTCACCATAAAGAAAAAACAAAACAGAAACCCAATTCCAACAATTAAAAATCAGTATAAAGGAAAAAGCAATTAACAAAAGAGGCTCCTGGACATAGTCCCAAAAGATGCCCCACCACATCCCAAGAACACTCATTCTACTATGTTCATAATAGCTTTATTCGTAATAGCCAGACACTGGAAACAACCCAGATGCCCCTCAACCAAAGAATGGATACAGAAACTGTGGTTCATTTACACAATGGAATACTTTTCCATTAAAAACAAGGACATCATGATTTTTGCAATATATGGATGGAACTAGAAAATATCACCCTAAGTGAAGTAACCCAAACCCAAAAGGATATACAGGGTATGTGCTCACTGATAAGTGGTTATTAGCCATAAAGTACAGAATACCCATGATATACCCCATAAAGGCTATTATTATTAAATTAATATTAATAACGACTGACATTCTCTAAAAAGAAGCAATTCTGCTTCCTGATTCCCTTTCATTCAAGACTCTAGTACTAGCTCCAATGTGCCTTGCATGTTTCATAAATACACTCCTCACCGTCACAATGAACCAATTCCTCAAAATTGGTAGGGTAAGTGGGCTTCATCTAACCAGCTGGAGCTTTGAAGAGAAACTAACTAAGGTTCTCTAAATAAGAAGAAAGTCTGCCTTGTGAATTTTAGAGGTTTTTTTTTTTTTTTAATTGTTTTTAGGAGTGTGTGTGTGGAAGATTCAAAGGAGACAGAAACCAATCCGTTTTTCATCTGGTCATAGTAAACACGGACTTTAATAACAATGAGGTTTTGGAGTGATTACCAAATGATTCCCTGTCAGCTACCCAGTTGGCACTGCCAGACAACTGCAGTCATCACTGGTGATGGTGATAAAATCAAAGGGCAGAAACGCATCTGCCTTCACATCTCCAGCTTTCCCAATAAACTTCTCAGCATCTAATTCCTCATATGCATTTCCTTTTGCCTTAATTACCCATAGTAATTGTTTGTCTCAAAAGCCATCTAGCCTGATCATTTTTAAATAGCACTCGGTTGCTAAAGAGAAAACTCAGGCAGGGAAGAGCATAGGATGGGGGGAGCATCACATAAGATGGAAGACCTCAGAGCATAGGATGGGTGGGAGAATCACATAAGACGGAAGACCTCAGAGATGAGTCAGAGTCAGGAGCCCGGTAGCAGGAGGGAACGAGCCACACAACAGTTGGGGCAGAAAAGTCAGCGAACCCAAAGCCGCTGGGGCAGGATCACTGGGCTTGTTCACAGAGCAGCAGGGATTCCTGTGATGAAGTTAGTAAGGGAGAGGATGGAGAGCACTGAGAAGAGAAGGGCCCCTAGCTCCTGAATTAGTCAGTCTGACAGGACAAACAAGACTGAAGGTTACTGCTGAAAACAACGTACCAGAGAAGATTCAACTTGTGTGGGATTGCTCTAGCTGCTAGCTCTGAACAGTGACAAGTGAGTCCTTGCTGCTATAATCTAAGTAAGAGACAACGGTGGCATGCTGCAGAAAGGCAGAAGACATGGTGGATGGTGCCTGACCATACAGTCAAATTATCATTGATGAGTCATATATAAACTACAGAGTAGGTTGGGAAACCTGGCAAGCGTTTTTGCCCTAAGCAGCTAAAAATACAAAATACAGTCACCACTAGCAGGTACTCAGTACATTGTAGGAAGATTGGGAAGAACATAAGTGGATATGAGCTTGTCTCCAGGTGGACACTCAGAAGGCAGCACTTGGAGCTCTGAATGGAGCTATCAGGACACAACTGAGGACTGGAGAGATGGCTCCGCTGTAAGAAAGGACCCAGATTCAATTTCCACTACCCACATAGTGGATCACAACCATCTGAAACTTCAGTTCTAGCAGATTCAACACCCTCCTCTGACCTCAAGCTCCAGGCATGTATGTGGTACATATACATACATCAAGGAAAACATTCATACAATAAAATAAATCTTCAAATTAAAAAAAAAAAAGGCAAAAAAGAAGCAGTTGAGCATGAAGACATGACTATGAGGCAAGTCAACCAGAATCTAACGTGACAGGCTGCCATGGAACAGATGACATGTAAAGGAGATGCGCTCTTCTTGGGAAATGAGTTGCAAGCTCAGTGCAGGGTCAGGGCCAAGTGTTACTCATGTTTTAAAAGATCAATATTTATCTTTTTTAAAATCTCCCTTTTAGCATTCAGTTTGAAGAATTTTCTATCATTACTCTTTATAAAGATAAACTCACTCTACAAAAAAGGACACATACGCACAAACTAAAAATCTTAGCATGTGTAATTAATAAAGAGAGCAGAAAAAGGAAAGCCTAATAAATTCATCAACTTTGAAAACAAAGTTAAACTCCTGAAGGTAGAAGGTGGCTGAGCCGCCCTGGTTATGGGTATTGTCAGGGTTAGGGTTTTGCTGCTGTGAACAGACACCATGACCAAGGCAAGGCTTATAAAGGACATTTAATTGGGGCTGGCTTACAAGTTCAGAGGTTCAGTCCATTATCATCAAGCTGGGAGCATGGCAGCATCCAGGCAGGCATGGTGCAGGAGGAGCTGAGAGTTCTGTCTTCATCCAAAGGCTGCTAGTGGAAGATTGACTTCCAGGCAACTAGGGTGAGAGTCTTAGGCCCACACCCACAGTGGCACACCTATTCCAACCAGGTCACACCTATTCCAACAAGGCCACACCTCCAGATGGTGCCACTCCCTGGTCCAAGAATATAGAAACCATCACAGGTGTCATCATCCATCATGCATGAAGCTGGACCCCGGATAGGATCAAAGCAATGGAAGCTGAGCACCAGTTTCCATCTGTCTCTGCGTCCTATTTCTGCAGCTTGACCAGGTGCCTCAAGCCCCCTACCATAGTGAACTGTACTCGGGAGCCATGAGCCACAATACCCACCTTCCCCACCCCCTCTCTTGCATTTGTTGGCTGCTTTGTTACAGCACCTGGAAAAGTAACACACACAGAGCCTGCACTCATTTCATAAGCTCTAAGAAGTATAACCGTAGGTCTGAAGAAATGCAAGGGTATTTTTTTTTTAATTGAAAACAAACTTAATGGTCATAAGTTCCAAAACACAGGCTTGAGGAAAAGAACACATCTCCTCAGCTACTCAGCAGCTCTTCAGAGCGCCTTGATTCTGTAGACAAAACAAGACTTAATAACTTTAAAAGGGCTCTGTATCACAACACTCAAGTCTCAGTTCTCAAAGGCTATGTATATGTATATATGTATATATGTATATATGTATATGTATATATGTATATATACATATATATATATATATATATATATATATATATTCAACATAATCACTAGTTGAACTCAAAGTTTAAAAAAAAAAAACATGCGGTAGCCGGGCGTGGTGGCTCACGCCTTTAATCCCAGTACTCGGAAGGCAGAGGCAGGCGGATTTCTGAGTTCGAGGCTACAAAGCTAGTTCCAGGACAGCCAGGGCTATACAGAGAAACCCTGTCTCGAAAAACCAAAAAAAAAAAAAAAAAAAAAATGCTCTTTCTTTTGATATCAGTACTCTAAAAACACTGCCTCAATCTCTATACTTAGCCTATTAAAGTATTAAAAACTAAATTTTATAAAATTTATTTTGTATTTTGGGCTTATCATTTTGGTCACAGAGCAAAGGGAGGGAGAAGCATATACCAAGCTAGACTCATGCCATTTGTAGCCACCCAGTATTACAGGACACCCCAGAAAGATGGATGGATGGATGGATGGATGGATAGATGAATGGTTTCGAATAACACAGGCTCATATATTTGAACACTTGATGCTACTGTTGAAGGGGACTGCAGCACCTTGGAAGCAGGTGAAGGCCAAAGAAAATAGCCCTGGGCCAAGCAAGGATGATGGCTAAGGCAGGCCAAGTCTTTTTGAGTTTTAGAGTCGTTTAGGTGCATCCATTCGTCATAAACCCTTTAGCTAACTGGCCTGCTAACAAGCCTGCAACAGACCCCACATTGAGTGGTGCGGTGCTGAGTACTCTCCCTTTCCCTGTCCCTGGCCCATGCTAGTAGATAGATAGTGCACCACCATCTCCATCTAACCTCACAGAAGGGATCCTGACAGTGTTAGGAGAAAACCAAGTTTACATTCTAAGAACTGAAAAGGACAGAAACTATATTTCAAGATAATGTGATTGCATACAAAAGAATATACAAATTGGAAGAATAGTTGTGTATAATGGCTAATTTTGGTCATCAACTTGATTGGAGTGAGAGATGTCTAGGAGCTTAATTAAGCACAAGGCTAGCTGTATCTATGAGAACACTTCCGGAGAAGGACATGCCCATTAACGGCTCTGACAAAAATCAATGGTGCAATCCTTTGGTGGATCAAATTTCTTAAATTAGACAACTCGTGAATACTGGAACTGTGAAGGATGGGACGTAGGGAGGAAGCAGTCAGGACGTCTTTGAAGGGCGTCTTCTGGCTGAGGCCACTTCCTGTCACTGCCATCTGCTTGATGGCTGCTGTGAACTGACACTCCAGTTTCCTCATGTACTCTCTCCATCAAACGTCTGAGGCCCAAACCAATCCAGTGAACTGACTATGGACTGAAACCATGAACCAAGCAAGTCTTTCCTTTTAAGTAGTCCTCTGAGGAGTTTGTAACTGAGATCAAGGTTAACACAGTACAGTTAACAAAATTATTTATAAAGAAAATGGACTTCATTCCTACATATCAGCAACTTTGGGAAAATGACTCAATTTGTAATTGTGTGTGTGTGTGTGTGTATATATATATATATATATATATATATACACACATATATATATATATGTATATATATCACATATTTAGAAAATAAACTCACTATATATAGGAAAGACTTCTACATTGCATACAAAGCTGCAAAATGTCACAAAAGAAATAAAGAAAATCTAAACAAATAAGAATATACCATGTTTCTGGCCTTGATCCATTTAAAGTGTTCATTCTCAGTCTAAAGATGGCTTGGCAGGAAAGAGCATGCGCTGCTGTTGCAGATGCTCTAAATCAGCTCAAAGTGCCCATGTGGGCTCTCAACAACCTGTTCCAGGGGAACCTGACACCATTGGCCTCCTCAGGAACCTACACTCCTCAGCATATGTCCATACACACACATGATTAAAAATCAAATTAAATGTATTAAAAGTTGTTACTTCTTTCAAATTAATTTATATACTCAAAACTGCAACCAACCAGCTGGCAGATTCCTTTTATTTTTAAACTAAACATACTGATTTTATAAATGGTATGTAAATTCAAATGGGCACGGAAGAGCAGTTTACTCTGCACATTTTCCCTTCTCTTTTAAGAAAGTGAGTTACCAACAGGAGGAATGCGGCCACGGCAGCACACACCTGCAATCCCAGCACCAGGAGCCAGAGGCTGGAGCTCTCTTGCGGGCCAGGCAAGCTAGAACTACGCAAGGAGACCCTATCTCAAAACAAACAAACAAACAAACAAAAAAACAAAATCATTTAGCCATCTGTAGCTCAGTGGCAGGGTACTTGCCTGTCATTTTCAAGAATCTAGATTTAATCTCTAATAGTTAAAAAAAAATAAGTAAGTAAACAGAATTTTAAAGTCCTTTTATGATTCAAATTCTAAATTTCTAATAAAATCACTTTTACAAAAAAGTGGCCCACTGACCCTAATACAATACACCATGAGTGTCCTGGCTAGTCTTATGTCAAATTGACACACACTAGAGTATCATCAGAGAGGAGAAAGCCAAAGTTGAGAAAAATCTTCTCTAAGATCCAGCTATTTTCTTAGTGATTGATGGACAGTGAGTCACTGCTGTGGTCCATGGCCTCTGGCTCCTGCTGCACCACCAATACTGGGTCCTCACTGGGACTCCTCTTGGATATGCTGGTGTTGCTCTGTCATGGAGATACTGCAGCTTGGATCTCTAGGGTTGGCCCCTTCACGTGCCCCAGCAGACCATAAATCCAGTAGATGTTTCAGTGGGCCATTCAAAGCCCCAGATCTAGGTCTGGGAGTTGGTCAGCCTGCCAGCAATCCTGCACAGGTATCATCACTAAGGCAAGCTCTCCAGCACTGTCCTGCTAGCTTGCCCAATTCAGTAGCTGATAAGGGGCAGGGCCAGCTCCACTGTTGGTGCCCATGTGGGGTGCAGAGCCCCACTCTCCAAGAGCTGCAGCCAGTGAGGGGTAGAGCCAGCTTTCCTGCTCTCACGACTGCAGGGTCAGCTCATCCACATGCTACAAGCAGGAGGGGAGAGGGGGCACCTCTCGCCCACCCCCCTACAGTAGATGAAGGATGGAGCCAGTTCACCAGTACTTCCACGTCATCAGGGCCAGCTCTCTTGTGCTGCCCAGGCTCTTCTGAGTGTGGTGGCCAGCAAGGGGCAGGGCTAGCACAGTGCCGCAGACAGCAATCCAGACCAGGGACATCTATCTGCATGGCTTTGGGTGGTAACATGGGCCTGGGACATTAACAAAGACCCAGAGTGCAATAGGACCACAGACCCAGGCATGCCCCTGCCCCATCAGCAGCCAAGGCAGCACAGCTTCATATATCCACAAGGTCTCCAGTGACAACCCAGACAAGACAGCCATCCACTTGGCCTTTAGTCATTGTGGTGGTTTGAATATGCTTGACCAGGGAAATGGCCCTGTTGGAGTGGGTGTGGCCTTGTTGGAGGAAATGCATCACTTTGAGGGTGGGCTTTGAGACCCTTCTCCAAGCTACCTGGAGCTCCTGGTTGCCTTTGGAACATGACATAGAATTCTCATCTCCTCCAGCGTTATACCCGCCTGGGAGCTGCCATGTTCTCTTCTTGATAATAAACTAAACCTCTGAACCTGTAAGCCAGTCCTTAGGTTGCCTTGGTCATGGTGTCTCTTCACAGCAATAGAAACCCTAACTAAAACAGTAGTTAACTCTGGCCACAGACATGGACACAGACTCCAGCTATAGCAGGGCCATGGACTCAGACTTGGCCCTTAGTGGCAGCCTGGGCCAGAACCTCACAATGGCTTCCTCCTATCTGCTTGCTCCTCACCACCATCAAGTCTCAAGTTCCACCTTTCTCCACAACATATAGACCTCTCAGCCTTGCTTTCTCTTCCATCTCTCCACCACACACTCCATCTTTCCCATCTCTCCATCACACATCCGTCTACTGTAGTGGTACCTGAGGCAGCTGCTTGGGTGTCTGTCTGCTGGATGCTCGAGGCTGGCCCTAGCAGCATTCTCATATTAGTTGTGAACTCATCCGTATGAACTACTTTTGAAATATCATTACTTTAGATTTACTTTTATTTTTTTAATGTTCTCTCTCATGTGTGGTGTGTATGCATCTGTGTCTGTGTGTATGTGTACTTTAAGTGCAGGTACTTGGGAGGACCAGAAAGGGACATTTGATCCCCTAGAGTTGGAATTACACAAGGCTATGAGTGACCCAACATGACTGCTGGGACCAAAACTCTGCTCCTTTAGAAAAGCAGCAAGTGCCCTTAACTGAGAAACCATCTCTCAGCCCCAAGTACGATCACTTTAAACTACAACTAACTTGCTAGCTAGAAGACCTCATGGTCTCCCCAGACTTGTCTGACTTTACTCTCACTGACATTGGTGTTGACAATGGAACCCACACCCTCTGCAAGAAGAACATGCACCTCTTAACGGCTGAGCCATTTTTTCAGTCCCCAAAAGGCTAAAACTGAAAATAGTAAAATAAGTAAAAGTTGAATCGTTATGCAGAAAACAAGAATAGATGAGACTCCTGAATACACATGCAGTGGCTTGGAACTGAAAGGGAGTCCTTTGCAAGATCAACAAGTGCTCTAAACTGCTCAGCCATCTCTTTACCTCCTCCAATGAATGTTTTAAAAGTTGAGATTTTTTTTTTAAACCATGAAATTAACACAGACAGACTTTCATTATCATCTCAAAGCCTAGTGGAATTCTGAATTCACAGTGTTAAATAAACCCTTTTAACATTCTTTCAGTTCCTCAGCTGTACTAAAATGGTCTTGTAGGTTATTCTTATTTCTCTAGTGTGCACTTCCAGCTCAAATGAAGCTTCCCTGTGTCTCATCTTCTCCTTCCTGTCACTCTATAGACATCCCTGACTTCAGCTGCCATCACAGGCTGACTATTCCCAGTCCCATCGCTAGCCTCCTCAACTGCTTCCTCAGTAACTCACTCCTGAAGGGCTCGACTCAACCCACCACGCGGCTCTCCCACAACAGAGCTCTCCTTTTCTCTCCTGCTCTCCGTGGCTTGCCCTGTGATCCTTCCACTGCTGCCAGTGCTCTTTAGAGAGAAAGGGTCTCTGGTGTCTTCAGTTTTGTGCCATCTATGATTTTTCAGAACTATAAATTCTATCTTGTCCTTTGTTTCTCAAAATTATGTAAAGGTCTCCCTCACAGGTCTTCCCACTACATCTCTTCATCTAGTCTTGGACTTGTTCTCCAGGACCTGCTGCTATGAGCCACTTCCAGGGCTCAGCTCCTGTACCTTAGCAGATGCTGTAAGAGCCTGCTTTACTCTTCACGTTCCTAATGCCTGCCTGTTGTTCAAACTGCCCAAGCAAAGTTTCTCTTCTGAGAAACAGTCAGTAATAGAAAGGTTTCCACCATTAAGCTATACCCCAAATCCCAGATTTGACATTTAAATGCTGTATTCTGATACACGACTTGAGTTACTTCAGCCCCAAACCACAGATCTTCTTTAAAATTAGCAAGCTAGTGAGTGAGATGGGATGACATATGCCTTTAATTCAGCACGTGAGAGGCAGAAACAGGTGGATCCCTTCTAGTACAGAGCCAGCCTAGTCTACACAGCAAGTTCAGGGCCACATAGTGTGACTATCTCAAAATAAGGTAAACAAAAACCAAACCAAACCAAACCAAACAAACAACAACAACAACAAAAAAAACAAAAGATGACAACACTGGCTGTTATTCTCGAGGACCTGGATTTGATTTCCAGCACACACATGGTGGCTCCCAACTATCTGTAATTCCAGTCCCAGGGAATCTGATGCCCTCTACTGACCTCTTTGGACACTATAGTAATGTACAAACATTGTAGGCAAAATACTTGTACATATAATATTTAAAATTACACAGCAAGCCACACCTTTGTAAGCCATAGTTAGTTCTGAAACCCCTGACAGCACAGCTAAAGAAGACCCCTACGTGTAGAGAACCACGCCCGAGCTGGTTCTGCCGCCATTCCAAGTTGGCGCCGACATCCTGTCACCACCCTCAACCTGGGACAAGCAAACAAGTTCAGTGCACATGCGCTTGTGACAAAGCCACATAAGTCACCGCCCATCCCGGGGCATAACTTGAGGTAATGGACAGTCAGCCAATCCTGACGACACACGTCTCACTGAGGTGTATTTAAGCGGGACCCATTTTGGGCTCACCCTCTTTCTCCGCATGATGTAATAAAGGTATGCTTGCAGAAGGATTCTGGTGGCCACGTCCGTTCTTGCCAGCGAGGCGGTAATGTGGCCACTTACACCCTACGGACCAGCTCAAAGTTCTCTCTGACCCTTCCTCAATATAAGCAGTGTTTATACCCAGAACCAGCTAGCATAAGTCTCTGCTGGAGAACTGGGAAAAAAAAAAAAAAAAAAAAAAACTTCTCAGGAGACCAAAAATATAAACTATAAGGGGGGGGGGGGAGTACCTGAACTTCATGTGCCAGACATCATAAAAATTAAATTCTTGCTCAAGATCATAGTTTTAGGAACAGAGATGACAGAGTGCTTGCAAGCATGCATAGCGTGCAGAAAGCCCCATTAGCAGGCGTGACACCAGGAATCCCAACACTTAGGAGGGAAAGAAGGAAACCAGAAGTTCAAAATCACCCTCAGTTTCAGAGGAGTCTGACATCAGACTACTTTAGGTCAGTGGGAGAGGGAGGCACTGGAAAAATGAAGTTAGGAGCACTGACTGCTCTTTCAGAGGTCCTAGGTCCAGTTCCTAGCAACCACAAGGTGGCTTACAACTATCTGTAACTCCAGTACTAAAGAATTCAACACCCTCTTCCAGTCTCCCTGCTCTAGAGTACTAGATGCATGTGCTACATAGATATACATGCAGACAAAATATCCATATACATAAAATCTCAAGAAATTCAAGAAATAATTTTTAAGTCAATAGAAAACTGGTTAAAAAAAAAAAACAAGATGAGAAGAAGCACTAATTTGAAAGCAGATTAAAGATTCTCGAGCCAGAATTATAGATCACATCTCTAATTGCCCCACTCAGAAGGTTACGGCAGGACTGCTGTGAGTGTAAAACCATCAAAGGTACAATATAAGCCACTGCCTTTAAACCATCAAAGGCTACAATATAAGCACTGCCTTTACAAAGAAAGAAGAAAGGAAAAAGATAGGACTAGTTCAAGAAAGACGGTCAGTTCCACTAGCCATCAAAGAGACGTGCAGAAAAGCCACATGACACACTACTCAAGAATGACAAGGATAGCTAAAATACCTTTAAATGACAATATAAGTATTGATGATATTGAACAAGAGCTAAATAAAACACTCCTCCATTGTAGGCCCAAGAGAGATGGAAATGTAGCCAGCCAAAGACCTGTAACATAGATTTCATTTCTGTAACAGCTTCATTTAATAACAGGCAGAAACATGAAACAAGCCAAATGCCTGATAACACGTGAGCAAAAAAGTACCATAGTCACATACAGTGTGAAAGTATCCAGTCCTAAAAAGGAACAATCTAAAACGTATGCCGAGCAAAGAAGCCAGACTAGAGTATATACGCTAACTCTAACTGTATGAATTGAGAACAGGCAGAAGTGTTGAGACAGAGCCCAGATCAGCTGTTATCTGGGGGAAAGCGGGCAAGAAGAGGGATGAAGGGAAGAGGCGTGCATGAATTGTAAAGGGCTGCTGGAAAACTGTTTACACTGTGGTGCCAGTTTCATGGGTGTCTACGACTACAAAACTATAAACTGTTCTTTTAAACGTTTTTTTTTTTTTTTAAATTTCATGCATACCATACCTGAATAAAGTGGTCTGGGGAGTTTAAGTTGTGTTTTAACATATGAAAACAATGGAGGGGGAGGGAAAGGGAAGGAGGAGGGAGGGAGGGAGGGAAGGGAAGAAGGAGGGAGGGAGAGAGGGAGGGTGGACTATACTATCCCAAGCAAAGCTGCTGGTGTCCTGTACATACCTGTAAGTCCAGCACTTGGAAGGCTGAGGCAGAAGGATCCTCATGACTTTGAGGCCTGCCCACAGCCTGTATTACACAGTGAACTAAGGCCAGCCTGGGCAGCACAGTGAGATCCTGTCTCAATACATACACACTCACTTTTTAAATGATAAGGGAATGTTCAAAGTTTAGCACAGCTAAACCTAAGAGTTTGCCTTAAGAAATGCATGTGGTAAAAGAGAAAGTCCATTTGCTCTGTTGCCCTGTCTGTGAAATGGAAGTCACAGAGCAGCTAGGACGATTAGATGGGGCAGTTAATCTTAGCACCGCATGGGTGCCTGCAACTAAGAGCAACACAACTCACAGCATTAACCTCGTGTCTGTGTTAAGGTCAAACAAAGGCAGTGAGAGTTAGATGGAGGAAATGATGAGGGCTTGCTAGAGGAAAGAATTTTGCATGCAAGTTTTGAAAGGAAAAATAAAGAAGGGAGTTTATAGCAAGGGGAGGGTCAGGCAGGTGGAGGGTCAGGCAGGTGGAGGGAGACAGGTGGAGGGTCAGGCAGGTGGAGGGACTGACAGGTGGAGGGTCAGGCAGGTGGAGGGACTGGCGCTGTCAGAAGCACGGAGGCGTAAAGGAGCAGTCGTGAGAAGATGGCAGAATTAGTGTGCCTATGGCATCAAGTCCATATATTGGAGAAAAAAATCAGAGTATCTTTCCATCTGATTCAGATATCCATTTAAATTTCACGGTAACATCCAGAATTGTACCTTCTTCATCTAGGAGATGCAATGTTATGTATGAGACACAGAGGCAGCTAATTGAAAACAATGTGAATATCCATATTTACCAGTTTCACTCTCTTGGAACTCAGCCATAGTCCTTCCCTAAAGCAAAAGTAACGATTGAAGTATAATAACAGACCCGCAGCATATGGGCCTGCTGTGCTTCTGTCACTGTGCGCTACAGACACTCTGAAAGCCTTCACAGCTTTCCAATTCAGTTCATTTGGAAATCAAGATGTAAAAACTCTCCCCAGAAAACTATTCAGGCATGGTGTCCCATGCCTGCAATCCCAGCACTGAGGGAAAGGATCAGGAAATTAAGGCCACAGATTCCCTTTCTTACAGAGAAAACTCAAGGACAATCTAGGCTACAGGATTTATAAATAAGTAAAATTAAAAACTAAATAAAGCAATGATATCATGATATTATAATATATTTCAAGAAACATAATACAAACAATGTGATAATTCTGTGTGTGTGTGTGTGTGTGTGTACACTTCTGAGACAGTACTGACATGCATCCCACAATGGCTTGTGTGTGTGTGTGTGTGTATATACTTCTGAGACAGTGCTGACATGCATCCCACACTGGCTTGTGTGTGTGTGTGTGAGTGTGTGTGAACATTTCTGAGACAGTGCTGACATGCATCCCACACTGGCTCTAATCTCCTCATGTAGCTCAAGCTGGCCTGGATCCCACCTGCCTTGGCACCCAGAGCTGGGATTACAGGTGTTGAGTAAAATAAAGTAAAAATAAATACTTTTATTTTGAAAAATATTTTATATTATTTCACTTTAATAATCACTTCTCAGCCTTGGCCATGTTCAAATGTAAAATGATGAAAGAATATAGAATTGTTCTTTCTATAATACTTAAACTAACAGATTTTCACTGGGATTCTGTATGTACAATAGTGATTATCTTCTACATTTTATTTAGAAAGAATCCTTATTTCTTAGAAAGGACAGCTGAAATACCAAGTTAAAATTCTGAGCCATTTCATACTCAGCCTAAGAATAATATGCGATGAGAGAACGAGACACAGTGAGTGAGAAATGAAACTTGAATGATCAGAAATGTTGACCTTGAAACAAAAGAGGGGAGCTATTGCAGGAAGCAAGGCTACAAGATCAAGTCTCTGCCTGGCTGGTTTTATGTCAACTTGACACAAGCTACAGTCATCTGAGGGGAGGGACCTCAATTGAGAAGATGCCTTCAGAAGATGAGGATGTTCACATACTGGTAGGGCATTTTCTTAGTTAATGATTGATGGGGCAGGGCCCAGCCCATTGTGGGTGGCGCCATCCCTGGGCTGGTTGTTCCTATTGGGAAGCAGGCTGAGCAAACCAGGAGGAGCAGCTCCCCTATGGTCTCCGCATCAGCTCCTGCCTCAAGGTTCCTGCCCGCTTGAGTTCCTGTCCTCAATACTTTTGATGATAAACTGTTAGTTAGTACGAACTGCGAGACACACAAAACCTTTATGCCCAACTTGCTTTTGGCCACAGTGTTTCACCACAGCAATAGGAACCATTTTGGTGAAATGGTGTAGAAAACAAAGGTTTTATCAGATCTATCTCTAACAGTCACACCCAGTTAAGGGCCTTGGCGAGTATAGAGTAGAGGGAGAAGCCTTAAAGAATGTTGCTTTCTCCCTCCTGGACACACATATACACACTCACCTGAACTACATATTTACACACACAAATTGTGCGTGAAATTGTACAGAATCATACATAATTTCTCCTTTGTTTTTTTCATGATAGAATTCTAAGGTATAAAACATCTTTTAAAGCATTTATCACTCACTTTTGAATGGTGGGAGGGAAGCAGATAAGATGTAGGGGGTGGGGGGGCGGCTGTTAGGTCAGGTGGTTAATCTACCAGGATCCGCCACTGGAAGATTTCTAACATGGAATAGCTGGGGAATTTAGGATGCTAGATTCCGAGACCAGTGACTGTTATCACTAAGATTGTCTGGTGTTTTCCATTTTGCAGCGATTGAACTGAGCTCTAGGGGAAGGTAACCCCAGCTAGCAGTGTAAATTTGGGATTGCTTATAGGTTTGACAGCAGCCAGCCGCAGGGGTTAGATGACTGGGACTGTGAGAAGTTGGGTGGATGTCACATGGCAGGGGGATGTTGGGCGGGGTAAACTTTGAGGCAGCGAGACTACCAGGGGTGGAGAGTAGCCGGCAATAGCATGGACTAATTTTTAATATTACATGCAACAATTAATATTGTCGAAATAATTATATTACTAAATGTAGCCCATCGATTCGATGGACTCCTCATCAAAATTCCAATTATATACTTCCCATAGATAGGACACAACAACAAAGAAACCATAAAAGTCATATGGAAGCATTAATAGGATAATGCTAGAGGCATTATAACACCTGATTTCAAATTATGCTGCAGTAAATACTAGTATGAACACACAAACATAGACACGTGGGGCTTGACAGAGGACACACAGATAAACCCGCACTGCTACAGTCACCTTATTCTCAGCAAAGATGTCAAACAACCCAAATGCTGGAGGAATGACAGCCTTTTATCATATGGTGCTGGGGAAACGAAATATCCATATGTAAAAACTAAAACTAGATTGTATGTTTAATTCTGTACAAAAGTTAATTCAAAGTAAATAAAAAACTATAATGGAAGATGTGGAACTTTGAAATAGCTAGAAGAAAACATAAGGAAAACACTTCAAGACACACACAGAGGCAAGGATTTTCTGTGTAGGATTTTAAAAGTTAAGGAAATAGTAACAAGAATTGACAAATGGGATTGCATCAAAATAGGCAGCTTCTGTACAGCCAAGAAGAATCTACTACCACTACTTTGCTAGACCAGCATTATTTCTAAAGACATTTTAAGTTTCATCCTTATTCTAACACAGAAGTGTAGTGCTTATGCCTCATTAAAGAATCCTCTCTATAGAGAACATTGAAACTATTACAGAAAACCACACTGGACACAATGCACAGAGCAAAGGATTATGGGAGCTGACTATACAGGCAGCACAGCTCCAGCATCCATAGCTCAGGAAAGGTCATGGAAGAAGGGTGGAAAGACTGTAAGTGCCAAAATACCAGGAAGTCTGTGAGACCCTTTACCTGTCTACCCTAGAGATGGCTGCATAAACGAGACTTGGACAATAACAATATTGACATGCTAATGCAGGAGGAAAATCACATGGGTCCTGCTCTTAGTCAAAGAGCAAGAGGCAAGCAATAACTGATCAGAGGGAGAGAATTAACCTGAGGGTTGAGAGCCCCCAATTGGTTACTCAATCCAAAGTATACACACAAGCAACAGAGAGAGACTTAGCAGGCTATTTGTATATTTGTGCATATATATGTAACAATAATAAAGAAAAAGAGGCTATCAATTTGGGGGGTATGAAAGGACTTGGGGGAAGGGAGCTAGGAGGGCCTGGAGAAAGGAAAGGGAAAAGGAGAGAGAATATAATTATATTTTGATTAAAGTGCATTAAAATATTGATACTTAAAAGTTAAAAAAAGAATTTATCACTTTTTTTTTTTTTAATAAAGATTTATTTTATTTATTATATGTAAGTACACTGTAGCTGTCTTCAGACACTCCAGAAGAGGGTGCCAGATCTCGTTACGGATGGCTGCGAGCCACCATGTGGATGCTGGGACTTGAACTTATCACCTTGGGAAGAGCAGTCGGGTGCTCTTACCCGCTGAGCCATCTCACCAGCCCCAGAATTTATCACTCTTAAGAAACATAAATTACTTCTTTAAGTTTAGCAAGTTATACTATGTAAGCAAATCCCAGTCTTTGGGGGTATCTGCTGCTGAGACAGCTCGGCAAGTAGAGGTCCCTCCTACCTGCTGTTTGGTTTGATGACCTAACTTTAATCCCTGGTGCCCACATAGTAGAATCAAAGAACGAACTATTCAAACTGTTCTCTGAGACAATTGTCCTACGCATTCCCCACACACAGACACACAAAAATAAATAAATAATGTAAAGTTTAAAGTTTAAACATTGGTTAACACTGCTATAGACAGTATTTTTTAAACGAGGGTTAGGACATTTTAAACCAATGCCTTCAAGAATGCTTACCATAGGATAGAGGCCCTGCCCTGCCTCTTTAAGGCTCCATTATAGGAGATTAGAGTGAGAGTATGGAATTCTGCATGGAACATCTATTTCCACACCTCTAACTTGGAGGATGAGTTTAACAACTTAAAAGGGAATTAAGAAAAACTCTTACAAGAAATGCCAAAAGCAGCTATAAATGAGTAGAAGAGAAAAATACTCGGAATTTCTTGTTTAAGGTAGGAAATATACTTTGTATTCATCTTAGAAACATGTTACTCAGGGGCAAAGAGATGGCTCAGAGGTTAAGAGAACTTGCTACTCTTCCAGAGATCCTAAGTTCAATTCCCAACTATCTAAGATGAAATCTGGTGCTCTCTTCTGGTGTGCAGACATACATGCATGCAGAACACTACACTAAAAATAAAGCTTTTTTTTTTTTTAAAGGAAGAAACTCAGCAGCCAGGAATATTCAAAGAAGGAATATGTGCAGATATAAATTTTTAAAAGAAAATCTTTTTAATCTATAAACTCTTTGAGAATCCCACACAATGTTCCTCTTTACCTTTCCCCTTTCTCCAGCTATGCCCAGATCGCTTCCCACCTCCCAAGCCTGAGTGGCCCACCCTGTCCAGTTTGTGTCCCTGTATACTAATAGGTGTGGGACTATTGACTGAGGTAATAATGTACTTACCAAGGTCCCACCCTTAAAGAAAACTGACTCCCCCTTCTTAAAGCCTATCAAGTGTCCACAGCTCCTTGGTTAAAGACCAAGCTCAGGAACCCTTTCACCTTCCATGCTGGAAGGATGACTGGCTTGTGGAAAAGAAGTTTAAATTAAAGCTCTGCTTGCATAAGACAGTTCCCTCAGTTATCATTATCCATACAGAAAACTGTAAGGGGGAAGGGAGTGGATTCAAATAGGAATAAAGTATACAAAGTATACAAAGGCTGAAGGTGTGAAGCTCTTCAGGTGGAGTGCTTGCCTAGCCCCTACAAGGCCCTGTGCTCTATCTCTAGCACCAAAACAAACAAAAAAGCAGAGAGAACAACGAATGATATACAGCATGGTAGAGGACAAAGAACATATATATATATAGACAAGGAAGAAAAAAACAAAACTAACTGGGCCTATGAGATGGCTCCACTGATAAAGGCATTTGCTGTCAACCCTAGCCCGGGACCCACTTGGTAGAAGAAAACCAACACTTGCAAGGTATCCTCTGATCTGCACACGTACACACACACACACACACACACATAAACGTACAGGGGAAACTGAAGACAGAGATAAAAACTTCCTTCTAATGCATGGAAAAGTGGTACCCATCCTTCTAATGCATGGAAAAGTGGTACCCATCCTTCTGATTCTTCCACTACTCACACAAAGGTCATTTATTACCAAATCTCTAATGCTCACTTTGCCTTTCCACCCTTTAGAGACTTCCCTGACCTTCTAAACTGGAGTTCACCACGTAGCCCAGAGGCTGGCCTTAACCTTCAAGTGCTGAGATTCCATGAGTGTGACCACTTTCTGGGCTCACTAGCTCTACTCTCTCCTCTTTTAAACTACTGTTTTCATGCAGATATTTTCTGTCCTTGTCACCAGCCTAAAACTTGTATTTGAAAAAAATAAATAAATCATACATCAGGGGCTGGAGAGATGGCTCAGTGGTTCAGAGCACTTCAGGATCTCTTCCAAAGGTCCCGAGTTCAATTCCCAGCAACCACATGGTGCCTTACAACCATTTATAATGCATTCTGATACCCTCTTCTGGCATGTAGACATACATGCAGATAGAACATCATATACATACAATAAGTAATAATCTAAAAACTACATCAAGGCATGGTGGTGCACACCTTTAATTCCAGCACTTGGGAGACAGAGGCAGGAGGGAATTTGTGAGTTTGATGCCAGCCTGGTCTACTAATTGAGTTGCAAAATAGCTAGAGATACACAGAAAAACTGTCTTGGGGGAAAGGGAGGGAGGGAGGGAGGAAGGGAGAGAGGGAGGGAGGGAGAAACCAAACATCAAAAGGCCTACAGCAAGAAATCAAAATCTTTCTTGAAAAGACTTACTTTTTTAAAAAATTTACTTTATTTATTTACATTTCAAATGTCATCCCCTTTCTCAGTTTCCCTCTGCAAATCCCCTATCACATCCCCCCTTACCCTGCTTCTATGAGGGTGCTCCCCCACCCACCTACCCACTACTCCCGCCTCACCACTCTGGCATTCCCCTACACTGGAGCATCAAGCCTTCAAAGAACCAAGGGCCTCCCCTCCCACTGATGCTGGATAAAACCCCTTAAGCTCCTTCAGTCTTTCCCTTAACTCCTCCATTGGGGTCCCTGTGCTCAGTCTGATGGTTGGCTGCAAGCATCCGTATCTGTATTGGTCAGAATCTGGCACAGCCTCTCAGGAGACACAGCTTTATCAGTCTCCTGTCAGCAAGCACCTCTTGGCATCAGGAATGGTGTCTGGGTTTGGTGTCTGCATGTGGGATGGATTCCCAGGTGGGACAGTCTCTGGATGGCCTTTCCTTCAGTCTCTGCTCCACTCTTTGTCCCTGAATTTCCTTTAGACAGGAGCAATTCTGGGTAAAAATTTTGGAGATGGGTGGGTGGTTCCATCCCTCAGCTGGGGGGCCATGCCTAACCTTTGGATACGGTCTTGAGAGGTTCTCCCTCCCCTTTGAGGGGTCTTTCAGCTGATGTCACTCCCATGGGGTCCTGAGATTACTTTTATTTTTAATTGTTTGTGTGTGTAGGTGCCCAAAGGCCAGAAGGGGTTTTGGATCATCTGGAACTGAAGTTACAGGCCATAATAAGCTGCCCGACTTGGGTGCTGGAAACCATACTCAGTTCATATGGAAGAACAGAGTACTTTAAGCTTCTGGGACCCCGCTTTAAAATCTTTAAGATGAATCAGAATCACTTTCACCATTACGAATGCCTATCAAGAGATCTGAGGATATTGATCTAAATTTGGTAACCTTAGAAAGGACCTCTGGAAGGCACTGGAATGTTCTGACTATTGAGAAGATGAGTATTACAAACAGAGAGGAATTATTTGTTTGACCAATCTGACCTAGCCTAAGCTAGAGACAGAAGAGCCAAGCTGACCAGTTGAGAGTGAAGAGTATTTGACTGGCCATAAAGATTCCCATGTGGCTAACCAGGTCCTCAGGATAAGCAGGACCTCTTACAAGGGAGAGATAAGCCCCATCCAGGCTTCAAATGTGGTACAGATTCTTCCTAGAGGCAGGAAGCAGGTGGCAGTGAGCCCTCCTGTATTTGGTGGCCACTAGAGGGACCCTATCCAGGACTACTATTGGATGGTTGTAATGTGTGTGGGAATGCTGCTGTGGCTGAACCCCTAGCTCCTGGAGCTGAGGGGCTTTGAGCACTGGACTAGGAATAATCTGGGCAGCTTTCCTCAGACTCCCTGAAGGCAGCTACAATCTGCTCTTGTAGTCCAGAGGCAGTCCACTTCACTGTCTATGATCCCTGCTGACAACTCTATGAACTTGTTCCCAGATGTGCAGCAAGCATCCAGGCCTTGCACTGCAGCCTACTGCAATCATGGATGGCCAAGGTGTGTAATCAGTAGCACAGAGGCCAAAAAAGGTCTGAGCATGCTTTCTGACCATGGTCTGTCGGTCACTGGGCGGAGTCTTATAGAGACAGGTCCAGGAAATCAGATGCAACTGCAGCAGCCAGGCCCTATTTGAGCTGCCTTCCCCAAGCCCCGTAACTCCCGCTTCCACAACTGACAGGGAGCTTCTGCTTGATGTGTGTGTTGTCTTATGTGGCGTGGAGGACACCAAGCAGCAAATTCTACCAATGAGCTATACCTGACCTTTTTGTGGTAGGGCTGCAGGGCAGGGAGCGATCCAGATAGTTCATGGCCAGCATGCTCCATCTTCATCTCTGGATGGTCACTTCACAGTATGAAGTGCAGGGCATGCAAGTGCTCCTCCAGGCACAGCAAGCTACAGGATATACTGGTCCCTGAGCAGATGCTCACCGGTAAAGAGCCAAGAGTCTAACCAGCCTGGAGGGCCATAAAGGGTACCCTTGCAACACAGCAGCTCCATACCAAGGCAGTTCACAGGTAGAACATAAATATGGGCTTGTGAACCCAAGAAATCCTAAAACAGTAATCACAACTTTTAAGCTGGGCTTGGCAATACACATCTATAATACCAGACAAGTCAGAGGCAAGAGTTCAAGGAAGCCAGGGATAAGGTACACATCTTTAAACACAGTACTTGGGAGGCAGAGGGAGCTTCCTGGTCAAGCTGGTCTACAGACCAAAGCTGGTCTACAGACCAAGTTCTAGACCAGCTAGGGCTACACAGTAACACCCTGTCACCCGGCCCTCTCATCCCTCAGAAACAGTCCAAGTCACCCTTGGCTGCATGCAAAGTCTGAGAGCAGCCTGGTCTACAGGCTGCATAGTATCTCACTTTGGTGCCTAGGAGTTAGGGGTCAGAAGGCAGACAGAATCCTATTAAATTCTTAGAATGGTCTCATGCCTCTGATGATCCAATCCTTTTCCCCAGTATTATCTCTCTGCTACCCACTCTTCACACATTTCCCCTAGGTACAGTGAATTCTTTCAGTTCCTAGCAAAGACCCTGCCAGAAATACTTTTTACTCCTTCAGTTCATGCCAGCTTCTTTGGACCCCTCCATCCCCTAGGTCAGCAAATCCTTATAGCATCCTATACTTCTTCCTATTAGGAATCTCCACAATGGAGATTACAAAGTCAAGAGGCTGAGAAAGAACTGCAGGAGTTTAGTGCTTGCCTTTGCCATAGAGTGTGCCACAATAGCTCCTGGCCATCCTGACTTACAGAAACAAATCCCTATCTCAAAAAGTGACAAATAAATTGATAAAACAAAAATAGAAGGGTACTATAGACATTTTTATTATCTTTTAATCCTTAGAAATGAGGATGCATCATTAAACTCAACCATTTGAAAGTTTTAAAAGGAAAATGACAGCATCAGAAGATAGAATGACATCATAGACTCCTCTGTAATCATGTCTGTTTATTATTATTACCTGAACTTAATGCACTACTGACACTCAAATGCCATGCAGTTAGGGATAATGTAACCTATAAATCTAAGGAGGTTGTTGTCTGGGTCTTGTTAGCTTTTGAAATAGGGTTCTAGCCAGCTAAAGATAACCTGCGACCTGCTGTACTGCCACAGATGGCTTGGAGCGTCTCATCATCTTCCCTCTACCTCCTTATGCAGGCACGCTCGCACCGCAGGCCTAGCTTAAGCAGTGCTGAGGACTGAACAAGGATGCTGGCAATGCTAGGCAAGCACGCTACCCAACACATCTGCACCCCCACTTACATCTAAAGTTCTCAAGATTAAATTTAGACGTAAGACTGCATTAGGGAGTGCACTCAGATGGGGTAGCTGCTTGGATTTAGACTGAGGCACAGACAATCAAAACTTATGTAACACTAGTTATATTTAACCAATAATTATCATGCAAACTTCTGCAAACTGTTCTGCAAAATCTGACAATCTTTAAAATGGAAAGAATTCATTCACTAACTTATTTCTCCAAAGTACAGTGCCAGATCAGCATAGCATCAACCTAAACAGGAAACAGAACTAAGAATGCAATCTCAGGTTGGAATTTTAACTAATACGGCAGAATGTATATCCATATAGAGGTTACCTTGAACCAGGCATGGGAACGCAGGCCTGTAACTGGTCATCTCAGCACCTGGGAGGTGGAGACAGGAAAACCAGGAGTTCAAGGCTATAGAACGAGTTCGAGACCAGCCAGGCGTACATGGGAGCCTGCTCACAAGACAGGACAGAAACACCAAGTCCCTCCTTGCAGAGTAGCTAAGCTTTTGTTGTTTTGTTTCCTGAGACAAGGTTTTCTGTAACGAGGCTGGCGGCAGTGACTCCTGACACTCTCTAATCCTGAATGCTCTATTACAGGCAGGAACCACCACGCCCAGCCAGACTTTTCGGTCCCAGAGACTACTCAATCTGCCAATGCACAAGGGGATTCTGAAACTCCTCTTTTCTCATCACCCAGTGACAGAAGAATGTTTGCTTCCTCTAGTCACTGTTTATGTTTAACTAAAACCAACAATTACCATTTTGTTTCATAAGTAACAATGGTGGTTTGCTTCAGAATGGGGTTGGTTGGTTTTTTTCCAAACATCAAACTAATTCCCAAAAGATCTAATTTACTACACAGAATATATGTTAAAATAATGAGGTGAAAGGCACTAAAATAAAATTGAAAGAAAGTCTGGGCACAGTGGCATATGTATGCAGCTCCGTTCTTGGGAGGTAGTGGTCAGGCTTGGCTATTAGCAAGTTCAAGGTCAGCCTGGACTAAATAGGACCCTATGTTGGAGTAGGGAAAGCAGGGGTCCTAGATATGGCTTTGAACAATGTAGTTACTAACATAAATACAAGATAATTGGGGCTCCCTGATTCCCTCCTGTACATAAGCTCTGCTTTAGCTATTGAAAAGCTGCTTATATTTGTACTTTGTCCACAAGCTATAGACAGGTCTGATATATGACTTCTAGTTTTCCCAAGTGTCATGCATAAACACAAAACAAGCTTATTACAAGCTATAGATTAAGATATAGAACAAGTTTTAAGAATAAAATTCAATGGTCTAATATAACAACATGGCTCAGGAAAGCTATGTGGCAAACTAAACAGTACATGGCCACAGAACAAAGTAGATCGTGGTTCAACTCATTACTTGACCCTTTAGCAGCTACATGACCTAATTTTTCACTTAAACATGGAGTCTATAAAAACTGAAGTAATTCCATTTGTTTTGCCAATATCATTTATTCTAGAATTCTCATAAGGATCATGCTGTATACTACATTTACTGATATGGATTCTTTTTCTGTTTGTTTGATTGTTTTTGGTTTTTTGAGACAGGGTTTCTCTGTACAGCCCTGGCTGTCCTGGAACTCACTTTGTAGACCAGGCTGGCCTCGAACTCAGAAATCCACCTGCCTCTGCCTCCCGGAGTGCTGGGATTAAAGGCGTGCGCCACCACGCCCGCTGATATGGATTCTAATCTCAGAAGAAAAAAAAAATCTTTCTAAAACAAAAGTCCTACAATCTCCCTGTCCCCAATGTGCTCCTTTCCCAGGATCACGAGCAGCTAAGTGGCTTGTCAAGGTCACACTTCTACCTAGAAAGATAACACTTCTCACAGGATTCTTATTTTCCTGTGTGTTCAAATGCACTGTTTCCTAGTATATTTGAAACACTAGGCTCCTCGAGCTTATCACAGGAGTCTCAGAGTAACCCCAGCCTTCTTAAGGATTGTGCTCACAGTTAGGTTGCTATAAACTCATATTAACAATTTAGTTCTATATATTAAATGTTTAAATGATATATATTTTAGATTACAATTAAATCCACCTGATTCTACATATTTATTGTTTTCTTGAATGTTTTTTCTAAGAACTATTAACCTTGTTTTGACTTGAACTAGAAAATATAAATATGCTCCTCGTTCATTAAGTATGGCATACAGTTATAATAAACTTAATGAGCTTCCAAGTTTCCCACAAGTACATATTCACATTTATGCTTAAGCTGAAAATCTATTAATAATCAAAGTTTAAAATGCAAGATCTGATCTTATTTCAAAACAGTCTTATATAATTTTATCACTGATACTCTATATTCTGAAAAGCATTCCTTCATATTTAATGAAGATTCAGAATGACTTTTTAACCTGGCCATCTGGCCTTGGTTTTAGTTCTAGGTATAAATTACTACAACCAAAGTACTCATTATTTTTAATTTATAATGTAAGTAAACAAGATACTTAATTACACTTCCATATGCCAATTCAAAAAGGTTTCTGAAAAACCAACGCAACTTTTACTATTCAAATTAAGAATAGCTACCAAAAATAAGCAATGATGGAGATGACTCATCCTGAAGGTCTATTCCTAAAAGAAATTCTGATCAATCTCAAGGTTAGAAAAGTTTAGTGACTTTTCTTCATTGTATTACTATTTTATATGTGACTTGAGGGGCAGGGTGGCACATGTCACAATACATGTCAGAGGACAACTTCCACGAGTCATTTATCTCTTTCCACTGTTGTGTCCTAGGGATCAAACCCTTGCACAGTGGACTATTTTATTCACTGGGCCATTTCATGTGCCCTTGTGAATATTTCGGCAAGAATGCATCTTCTACATCTAATTAAAATCACAAAATGATTAATTTCAGTTGAAAAGTTTGAAGCAACTACTCTGTGAGTTACCACATTCTACAAAATAACTAATAAATAATACCTTACTAGTTAACATACTGAATAAATCAAGCAACCAAGCTCTTAAATCTGTAGGTTCAAAGCAGTTTTTCCTCAGAAATGACAAGTCTATCTGGTTTTAGTGATCCTGGGATTAAACCCAGAACTTGTGCTTTGCAACCATTCAACCCACTGTGTCTAAGTTTTTTTGTTTTGTTTTTGTTGCTGTTGTTGTTTTGTTTGGTTGGGTTTTTTTTCCTTTCAAATTCCAGTATTTTTTTTTCCTCAAAGAGAAAATGAAAGTTAGACAGGGATACAGAGACCAAATAAAATTGTGATTTAAAAGGCCTACAGCCCCAGTAGCTAGTTACCTCCCATTAACCTAAAACAAAGGCAGCTAAAGGACAGTCTACTGCTCTGACATCCAATGCTCCATCATCCAGAACTTGAAGGAAAACCTAACTCAGGGGGAAGTGGGAAGGACGCCCAGCCCTGGCACACTCTAGGTCAACCAACAATCACCATGCATCTAATGGAAAACTAAGTCTGGAAAAGAATGATTACAAAAACAAAAATTGACCAAGGGGGATAGTTGGGGATGCTAATACAATGTAAGTAGAAAACAAAATACCTCAGGGGAAAATGCTAGGCATGGAGGCAAAAGCCTCTAAATGTCTAAAGACAGAACAAGAAGCACAAGTATGAAAGTAAAAGTAAGACAAGCAGAATTCTCCTAAGAAAAGCCTACTAGCAAGCAGGGAAGTGAAAACACAACCTCACGAGGGATGCAGTAGACAGGCATTCCGAAAGGTAGAAAATGCCTATATTCAGACTGCAATGGCAACTGAGTATGATATTGCTCCTTTTTGAGGATAGAGTAGTTTCAAAACACAAGTGTATAGCCAAGCTCTCTGATTCCCAGGCAAGAGGCAAGAAAGAGAGCTGGATATAGGATGTGTGTGTCACCACCAAAACAACAGCCCTTTGAGGTAAACTCATTTCCCCAGGTAAAAGATCTTGGCACCTGGGAGTCTGTTAGCTAGAGAGTCCCAGACAATGTCTCAATAGGGTGCCTGTTGCTATCTGTGAAAGGGGAAAGGCTGTGAATTGTGCCCATGGCCAGAGCAGCAGCTAGATTCTAACATTATATTCTTACAAAAAGTTTACAGTCATCCTCAACTGTAAAGTGAATTCAAGGAAAGTGTGGGCTACATGATTCCCTGTCTCGGAAAGAACAAAAGTGAGCTGAGGACATGGCTCAATAGGAAAGAACACTTGCTGAGCCAGCTATCAGAACCTAAATTTGGATCTCCAGCGCCCTAACAAGCCAGATGGTATGGCCGGTAGGTAATCTCAGGGTTGAAGGCCCTAAAATCGGAAGACTGAGACAGAAGATCACTGGGGACTGCTAGCTAGCCAGCCTAACATGAAAACCAGCAAGATGTTCAAGACTGAAACCCTGTCTCAAGGGCATATGTTAAAGAGCAATAGATCAGGACTCCCAACACTCATCCTCTAGACATGGACGGACAGACAGACGGATGGACACACACACACACCTGAGAATGTATACTTCCACAAGACTATAGGGGCAAAGGGAAGTTACGTTATCCAATTAAAGAGTTTTAAAATGAGGGCTGGCTGTGCTGGCCCATTCCTAGCACTGAAGAGCCTAGGAGCAGAAGGATCGGATGGCAGTAAACTTGGGGTCAGCTGGGCGAAGCCTGGGCTACAGCGAGAGACCCTGTCTGAAAACAAGCAAACAAAACAGCATAGCAGAAGAACATTATAGGAAGGGACCTAAAAGGCAAGCTGTCTAATCTAGAGGCTGAGCACTCAGACTGAAAACACAGTAGAATAGATAGGAGTAAGGAGGCAGTGTCGGGAAGACTAGGGTAAGGACATAGACTGTTAGAAGAGAGAACAAGGAAAAATAAGGGAAACTGGAAGTCCTACCCAAACTTTTAAAAATTTCAATAGTCAGAACTTTGGTATTAGCAACTTTTTTTTTCTTCAATAACTCGGGGGCTACATAATAAAATCCTCAGAAAAGGAATCACAATCTATGCATACTACCTGACCCAGCCATAAATAATAGTTACACAGTCACAGTATCAGTATTACTTGCTTTTATCATTTATAAACAACCTCAGGACATAATGCAGAGGTAGGGTTACATAGTGGAAATACAAAGTGCCCCTAATTAGGAGGAAAAATAAAGAAGAAATGGAAACTTTCAGTAATCTCTTCATTTGGGCTCAGCTAGAACTGGTAGCTTTCTTGCTATTTGGAGGAGACGAAATATGAAACTGATAGAACTAAGAATGGGTCAAGATTCAACAAAGTCAGACATGGTGGTACACAAACAAAAGGATCACATAGAGTTCAGGCCCTGCCTAGATATCGGCCAGCCATAGCTCAACAACGAGATCTTGTCTCAAAAGGAAAAAATATAAATAAAAATCCAACAGAATCTATAATCTTTAAAAAAAAACAATACACATTTCCTTCACTCCACATCCATAAACAACCTCCCATGAACCCTCATCTATTCCCTAACAGAAGGAAAAGCTCTTTAACTAAAGAGAGGGATTTTCTATAGCTTAAAATGTCTTTTCTACAGGTGCACTCAGTCTTTAAGGGAGTGTCTCTACTACCCCAGGGGACATTTAGCAATATCTTGAAACATTTTTTAGCTATTACAATTACAAGAGTATTCCTGGAATCTAGAGGGTACAGGGATGGGGAAACCCATTCTCTAACACGCAGGAACGCATAACCAAATCATTAGCCAGCTGAAATACTGCGTGCCAAGACAGGAAATTCTGCTTTAAGAGAACTCTTCTAATTTTAGTTTTTCTCTCTTCCTAGTTCTTATGGTAAAGTCTGCATATAAGACAAAACTTTCATGGGCATGAATACTATCAGCATTCATCTAAATACAGACTCAAGACCTCTCCTGTGCATCCTCACAGGCATCTCAGGCCCTAGCCGAATCCATGGCATATACTCTGTGTATGATGTATCAGCAGCGTCTCAGCATCACCCACCTCAGCTACCATTCTTACAGATATTCTTAGCATCTCCACCACTTCATCTACTCAATGGTTTGCAGCTGTGACACCATTAGCTGCCTAACCCCAAATTTTCAGTAGCTTCAGACAAAATTATAGTCCACTGTGGTGTGTTCCTGTTTAGTGCACACTTTTCTTCCACCTGGAACCTTTTTGTTTACTTAGAGAGCAGGTGTGTGTCCATGTGGTGCCGAGTTATAAGTGTGTGTGCAGGTGCCCATGGACACACTTCTGTGTGGAGGCCAGAGACTAACCTAGAGTGTTATTCCTCATGTATTATCACCTAGGTTTTCTGAGACAGTCTATCTAAGCTTGGGGCTTCCTGATTAGGTGAAGCTAGCTGACCAGTGAGCCCAGGCATTCACCTGTAACCTACCTCAGGTCCTCATGCTTGCACAAGCATGAAGCAGCTCCCTAAGCAGCAGGACCTTGCACGCACTTTACCAACGGAGCTACCTCCCGAACATCCTACCCCGAATCTAGGGTCTCTAGATCCTTTGAACATATGTCTACTTCCCCATAAGACCTCCAGCCTTCAGACTTGACTCTGCAACTGGAAGAAAGGGTAAAGAAAGGACACCCACTCCTCTGTCATTTCAATCCAGCAGTGACAGCACAGCACATCCACCACACCCACCTGATGACAGGGAGGGAGGAAGGAAGACTGTGGTAAGCAATGAACTGCACCTGCCCTTCCTATCCCTCTCGGGTATGGTCTCACCCTCCTAACAGCTGCCTCAGCACCAACTTGCTAGCTTCTACTGCTAATTGCTGTTTATTTCACTTTCTAGTAACATCTCTTCTCTACTAAGTAAGAACTGAGAAGCCCACAGGTTCTATGCCTGGCCTCGACACACTTTCCCTTTCAGCCTGTCAATTCAGCCTACATCTGCATTGTCTTCCCTGTGGCCCACCCCTGGTCAGCCAGAGACAATAAGTAGTTCTGACCTTACAGTCTGGCACCAAGTCAATGCTACTCTGTTTCTTTACATGTCTAAAATGATGGTGATAAGAGAATCCATTGCTGCCAATATTTGTGTCCACACAGTATTGTTAGGAAAGCCACACTACAATGCACAGTGCCGCTTTTCTTGGCTTCTCAACTGCGCATCTTCAATAATACAATAGCCACAAAAGTATACAAAGTATACACTCAGCACACCGGGTTCCTTCCAGTCCCCACCTTCTCACTTGAACAATGTATCCCTGCCCTCTTGTCACCAGCTTCCCACCTCATTCAAAATACTGCTTACCTCAGCTCCTCTCTCCCAGAGGGGTGGCACTGCCACTAGACATTGCATAATTTAGAAAGGCCTTGGATTCTTTGCAAGAAACTGTGACATCTGATAACTACTGCTCATGCGCATGCATTTGGTACATGAGTTCACTCTCCTGGCCATGTGTAAAAAGCAGGACAGAGGCCTACATGTACAGTCCCAGGGCTGGCAAAGGAGAATTAGGGTCATACCTGAAGCTCACTGGCCAGCTAGCCAGTTTAGCCTACTCAGCAAGCACAACACTGGCATGTACACAAAAGTACATACAAATACGCCTGTACACACAAGCACATGTGGAGAGAAATGTTGGAGAGGCCTATCAGTCAGCTCCAAAACTACTGAATTCTAAAATAAAACAGAAAGTAACAATCCTCAGGGTTTACACCCATCCGTATCTCTACAAGTAGAGAATGCTATTTGAAAACTCCTTGGCTTTTTGTCTGTTTCAAAAACAATGGACGGGGCTGGTGAGATGGCTCAGCGGGTAAGAGCACCCGACTGCTCTTCTGAAGGTGATAAGTTCAAATCCCAGCATCCACATTGTGGCTCACAACCATCAGTAACGAGATCTGGCGCCCTCTTCTGGAGTGTCTGAAGACAGCTACAGTGTACTTACATATAATAAATAAAATAAATCTTAAAAAAAAAAAAAAAAACCCAATGGACAGAAAGTATGATGATAAAGACAATGGACAGAAAGTATGATGATAAAGATAACTTCTTTTAAAATAAATTTTAGGGGCTGGAGGGATGGCTCAGCAGTTATAGCACTTGCTGCTCTTTCGGGACCCAAGTTTGGTTCACAACACCCATATGAGGTGACTTACCCCAGCCTTCCAGATTGAGGGCACTGATGTCCCTTTTCTGGTCTCCATGGGCACCTGTACTCATGTGCACTTAATTAAACAATTCTTTTTAATTTTACAAGAAAGAAAAGCCTGAAGAACCAGATTTTCTGCCGCTCTTAGTTCATATAGATGTGTGGTAAGCAGCCTCTATCATTTCAAAACTCAAAGTCTACCTCAAGCATCTTATTTTTTTTTCCTTGTTCCGGTCAACCCTGCTCGCTCCACTCAACCCCGCTCACTCCGGCCAGCCCCGCTCGCTCCGGCCACCCCCATATGGCCCTGCTCGCTCTGGCCGTCCCCGGCAGTCCCTGTTCGGCCCCGCTCGCTCCGGCCGTCCTCAAGCATCTTATATACACCAGAATGCTGCTCAGATCCAGACAGAGAATAATGAAGCTCTGAGCATCATAGAGAACAAATAGGTGCTGGTGCTTCACAATTCTGAGGAACCCATCATTCCTTGTAATCTGTGACAAGGGTCACTAATACAATTAAGATTCACTTCTAGCTGGGCAGTGGTGGCACACACCTTTAATCCCAGCACTCGGGAGGCAGAGGCAGGCAGATTTCTGAGTTCGAGGTCAGCCTGGTCTACAGAGTGAGTTAGGACAGCCAGGGCTACACAGAAACCCTGTCTCGAATAACCAAAGATTCACTTCGATCAGAAAACAGTAAGGGGTTTTTTGTTGTTGTTTCATTT
This sequence comes from Mus minutoides, assembly GCA_902729485.2. Taxonomy (NCBI): domain Eukaryota; kingdom Metazoa; phylum Chordata; class Mammalia; order Rodentia; family Muridae; genus Mus; species Mus minutoides. The sequence goes on along the minus strand of LR750193.1, from coordinate 12,931 downwards.
TTTTGTTTTTTTGGTTTTTTGAGACAGGGTTTCTCTGTGTGTAGCCCTGGCTGTCCTGGAACTCACTCTGTAGACGAGGCTGGCCTCACACTCAGAAATCCGCCTGCCTCTGCTTCCCAAGTGCTGGGATTAAAGGCGTGCGCCACCACTGCCCGGCAGAAAACACTAAGTTTTACACAAAGAAAAACTATCTTTGGTGAATGAATGGGCATTCCTGTGTAACAAGACCAGACTGGAAGATCAGGAATTCAGTGTCAAACCTGACTACACAAGAATTTAGAAGGAGACAGACACAGACAGAAAACTATGAATCTAAAAGGATATTACCATGAGTCAATTAGGTAAAGAAAGTAAAATATGAGAACTTGGGAAAAATGGCCTAAGTAGTCCACTAATAGTGACAGAGCACTTACCTAATACATGCAAGGCCCTAAATTCAAATTAATGACACCTGAACCAAAACAGGATTTAAAGATCTAGATGCAAAGAAAACACTTCACATAATTTTATAATTGTTGAAATTTCTCCACATGCTAAATAACGAGGTAGACAGATGAAAACACATGTAATTGCATTCTCCAAACCACCACATAAGGTAAGGATAGTATCCCACCCTACAAATGAGAAAGCTAAGGCCAGTAACTTGCTGAAGGGCCCAGTACTTGTTGAAGATATACTCAAACTTCCCTCTGTAACTGTAATATTGTAAAATTCATTCCTAAAAACTGAAGTACTCTGTATTTTCACTTTGCGTTTTGCGTTTTGCCCTGGCTATCCAGGAACTCTGTGGCAGAGGGTGGCTTTGAACTCAGGCTTGCCTCTGCCTGGGATTAAAAGCATGTTCCTCTGAGCCTGACTGTATTCTCACTTTTGTGGGGGTTTTTTTGGGTGTGGGGTTGTTTTTTGTTTTTGTTTTTTTAAACAAAATGTGTAGACTCTTTTATCTTGGGGGAGGTAAGCACTGGGATGGGAGAAGAAAAGTTCTTTGTTAATGTAACAAAAGATAAAAAACGACTATGCTTATTGTGACACTGTTTAATGTTTGTTTTGTTGACTGAAACTTGATTATTTGTTTAAGCTACATCCATTCCCAACACGATTTTTAGCTTCCTTTTTTCTTGTTTTCTATTTATTTTGCCTTAAACTCAGAGATTCACCTTGCCTGCAAGTGCAAGGTGGGGTTAAAGCCTTCGGCTGCCTGCCATCCTGCAGCTCACACTGTAAGTTACTCAGGCTGCTCTCTCTCAGGCTGCTCTCTCTCTTGGCTTGCATTCATTCATTCATTTATAGGGGATGGGTCACAGAGGCTGTGTATGGTGATCAGAGGACAACTTAAAGGAGCTGCTAGTCTCCTCCCACCAGGGATCAAACTCAAAACGCCAGGTCATGAGGCTGGCCAAGCCATCCTGTCAGCAAGTTCAGGCTGATCTTGAAGTCACTCTACAGATCAAGTTGGCTTTGACCTCGTGATCACCTTATCTCAGACTCCCAAATAGCTGAATTACAGGCCTGTATCACCAGGTCCAATTTTGGTTCACTCTGTCTTACACACGCTCTGAATATACCAGGTTACCTTCAAATACACGACCTCCACCAAAGCCTACCATAAAAAATCCCTTTCTCCAAGGAGGTGCCCAGATTAAAGGGCTTCTTCCCTTCATCATCTCACTACTTGTATCTACTCTGAGTGGCACTACCACATACTCCTCTTGTTCTTCAGTCACGTGGGTGAAACTACAGGTTTGGTTTTTTTGCGGTGTAGCTGTTGTTGTTGTTTTCATACAGTAACTGATGAACAATGTGGATGGTTGCTATACTGGGAGAGTTTTCACTGACTGGTAAGCAAAACACATTATTGCTTTTGTGGAGAGTACACATCACCTAGTACTACACAGGTAAACTTAGGATGGAGTTCCAGGTTAAGGACTTCTTCCCTATAACTGTGTCTTCTAGAGTCTGATTGCATGCTTTTTCCTTAGTAGCTAGAAGGATAAGCCTAAAACCTCTGTTAGCACGTACTGCCAGGAAATCTTCAAGTAGCTCACTTATTTTCCTAGGGTTCCACGCCCAGGGAACCTACTTCAACCACAATGTTGCAGTTAAGAACTTCTCACCATCTCCTTTCCACCTACATTCAACGGTTCTGAGGTTTCCAGGTCCCCGCCCACTTTGGTTGTTTTTTGTTTGGTTGGGGTTTTTTTTGTGACAGGATCTCAAGGTAACCCTCTTTCCCCTATCTCCCAAGAGCAGGATCACCAGCAAACACCACACCCAGCATCTCAGAAGCTCTAGGCTGTACTTATGGCTCATTTACAGATCATATTTATAAGAATAAGGTATGATCTTATCTTATACTTCTGGTTGCCTGGCATCCCAAGATTATTGTTATTCATTGTTTTTTGACTGTCTGGCATGCAAAGATTACTGTTATTCATGTTTACAACTTTGGATATAAGAATATCAAAACATGACACTTCAAGAATTGCCATAAGGTAAAAGTTTTCAAGAATAATATTACAAAACATCTAAATATCAATTTTTTGTTTAAGTTATCTATCATTGATGGATTAGTAATTAACCAAACCAGGTTGAAAGACCACTCAATGTTTGGCTAAAATCTTGCAATTTGTCCTTTAAAAACAAACATCTTTGTGTAATGGCACATTCTGTAAGTCATAATTGTACCACTATTTTCAAAGTAAGCTGAAAGAAAACATCTTTTCAAAGGATTGCATAGGTATCTACAAAGTATATTTTTAACTCTCAATTCCAAACTGAGTTCAGAAGCAAAAAAAATATTTTACCAAATATCTAAATCCTATGAATGTGTTAAGAAACATTTCTTAGCTCCAAAAATGTAACAAGAGCTAGGCACAGTGGAATTCATGTGGAAGTCAGGAGTCTGAGGCAGGAGGATTTTGCCAAGTTCCAAGGCCAGCCTGAGCTACATAATGAATACCATGGCCAGCTAGGCAACACAGCAAAACCCTATCTCAGAAAACAAAAGCAACACATAAAAATGACAATTCTAAATGAACAGACCATTTGCACAGATCACACATTCAGTAATGATCACACTCAATGCAAGGAGCAAACCATGTCCAGGGTTAATTAAACAGCATTTCTAGGCACCTCTGTGATCTCTGGGGCTCAAACTGTTCACATGGAATTTGACCGCAACAACTTAATCTCCATAATTAAAGAGCTTTAGGAAGGTCTTAAATTTCATCTATCCCCTTTGCTAACACTTTGAACAAGCACACTGCAGTCATTCTTGCTACCAAAAGAAAGAGAACATACTTGCTACCAAAGGAAAGAGTACCACGTTAGAAATTAGTTGGACTTTTAATAGAGTGCATTTTAAATTGCATGGCCTTTCCCTTCCTTCTCCAACCTGTTTTTATAAAACCAGCATTTTAATAATCTCACTGCAAAACAGGTTCTAGCAAGCACAGCAACTGATCCCAGTCTCTCGGCATGATCAAATTTAGATGAAACCCCAGGGAAAGAGAGCGTAACAAGCAATTTACCTATACCTCAATTGTTCTCTGGAATTCTTCAAGAGGCAAAAACTATTTTAAATGGTTATCTTGAAAGACCTTTAATTGCACTAATTCGAAACTGCACTAATTTGAGGTCGTTTACAGTGAAATTACTTTAAAGAAAACCCTGCTACCCAAGGTATTCTAATGCTACTGTTACTTAAGTCTTCCAGCAGCAAAAAAAGGCACGAACTTCATTAAGTTATTGAAAGCAGATATGCTATCGTCAGATAAGTTTTCCCATCTGTTTTAGAGAGGAACCCAAGTTACTTATTTCAGACGGCATTTAGTTAAAATGAAATTAGGTTATGTTTCACGACGCAGATGTCGCTCACAAAGAAGTGTTAAATGACTTTAGTGAATGGAAAACCTGCATCCACTGTTGCTTCACATCAGCCGGTCTTGAGTGGGTTGCTCAATGAAACAAAAGCATGCTCCATATGAAACTCCCTGGAACCTGATTACACTCTCCACCGCTTAGCAGCAAACAAAACGTTAAAAAAAAAAAAAAAGTGCAACGAAGACACCGCCTTTTCTCCAGCGTGGCAAGAAGGCCAACGGATCTGAGGTTTAAGGAACACCGCGACAGTCTCTGCAAAGGCGGGTGCGGTCCGCTTGCGAGCGGCACAACCTCTTCAGGGGCTGTCACAGGAAAACCCCAAGCCTTGCCTTAACCGCCCGGAGCGACAAAGCGCCAGGTCTTCACGCCCTGCGCGGGGGGCTTCCGGCGAGCCCCTGCGTCGCCCTGTCAAACTTCGGGAGGGGCAGACACACTCGGGACCCGGAACGCCGCCGCCCCCGCCCCCATCCCAGGTCCCCGCTGGGCTTTGTACCGCTGCAGACGCACCTACCGCGGGCCCCAAAAAACACGCCACCCCCGCCAGCCCTGCCAATCTCCCTCTCAGAAGGGACAAAGGAGAGGCAGGAGGGGAACTCGCGGCGCGGGGTACCCAGGACTGCCCACAGCCCGAGCTCGGAACGTGGGACTGAGAGACTACAGTCACCCCAAAGGCACGACTCCGCTGCCCCCCAACGCCGGGCTGAGCGCCACTCACCGATGCGGAGCCCAAGAGGCGGCGGCCCGCAGGGAGCAGGCTTCCGCGGGATCACAGTGACGCCGGAGTCCAGGGCCCTAGTGTCCGGTGGGAGCCCCCGTCCTCAACTTCTCTCGGCTGCTGTCGCCCGCGGTAACAGCGAGCCAGCCCCGACGGAGGGCACGGGCGAGCCGCGGCGGGGGCTCGGCCCGAAGCGGCGAGCGAACTCCGGCTCCTTCGCCCGCGGGCCAGGGCGGGACCACCTTTCTTCTCTACCGCTACTGCTCTCGGCGGTGCCCGAGTCGAACGCCGCTGCCGCCCCGGCTGCCGCGGCCGCTACCACCGCCGCCCAGCTGGGAGCGCGTCGCAGCAGAATGCTGTCATCCGCCCTGACGCCGCCTTTCTGGGCGCCGCGAGCCGCCACCAGCCTTCACATTCCCAAGGCCCGCCCCTCTCGCAGCCCCGCCCCCAGTCCGGGCCCGGGACACGCCCCCTTCCCGTCACGTGACGCCGCAAGGAGGCCCCCCCCCCCCCCAGTAGCTTCTGCTGGGCCGGCGAGCGGAGGCGACTTCTGGCAGCTCTTGGTGATGGCGAGCCGTCCTGTCACCTCGCCTCCGCGCCCTCGAGGTTCCCCATCAGGAAGCCCTGGGGTGGAGGGCCGGCTACCCGCTGGGTCCCTGAAGCGCTCGCTGGGCAGGACCCGCCTCCCGACCTCGGGCCGGGTCCACATCCTCCAGCCCAGCCGGCCTAGAGGGGACTGCGAGTAGAAATTGGAGCTTGAGAAGCAGTCGGGAGCCGTTGCTGCCTAAGTTCCAATGACACGTTCACTGTGGTGTCTCATTTGCTGTTGGCCTCACAGGAGGTTTGAGATGTAGACTTCAGTCACGCTGGGATGAAAATAGCCTAACGGGCTTTCTTGTTGTTGTTGTTCCTAGTCATGTTCAGATCCTCGGTGCCAGCTTTTACAGTCATGAAGTTTTACAGTGAGGTTGGTGACGGTTTAAGCGATGTGACAAGTTGATAGTACCTTTCAATTTGTAAAGAAAGTCTAATTTAACTCTTCCTTTTGTTTTGTTTTGTTTTGTTTGGTACCTCAACTCTTTTTTTTTTTTTTTTTTTTAACCATGACCCCAGGAATCCCTCCCCATCCTGTGGAGAGGAAAGGGGAAGAACTCATTACTGGAAGAAAGCCAGTTACAATACAGAAGAAGAGAAAAGCTACTTAACAGTGCAGAGAGAGGACTGAGCTGCCTCTAACAAGGCCCTTCTCTGCGATGAAAATTCAATTCCTTATTCGTTTATCCTTCTACTCTGGAACCAAGAATTTTTTTTTTTAACTTTACACAATTTCCATTACATTTCTTGACAGGAAATCAGATGACATTCTTTCTGATCGTTTGAATACTTAAGTAGGCCACAGGATTCTTCCTGTTACTGATGTATTTCATAGCAGCTCTAAAAAATTTGCAGACGTGGCCATTTTGTTGCCCAAAGAAAGCAATTTACTGCTCAGTTAAATAATGCTAGGCCAATGGTCTTTAAGACACATCTTGATGCAGATATGTTGAAATTTGAAAAACAATTAGATTTTGTCATGAAGGACTGTTCCAATGAGGGAAAGATTCTGCCACATTCTTCTGTTAAGAAACCTAAGAAATTATATTTGTATTTTACATAAACATAAGGGAAGTTTATTGTTTTTTTGGTTTGTTTGGTTTTCTTGCTTGGTTGTTTTGGTTTTTTTTTTTTTTTTCAAAGAGACAGGGTTTCTCTGTGTAACCCTAGATATCCTGGAACTCGTTCTGTAGACCATGCTGGTCTCGAACTCACAGAGAGCTGCCTGGCTCTCTACTTTCTGAGTGCTGAGGCAGTGCAAGGCAGGAAACATTGTTATGTGATGGTGGCAACATTCCAGTTTATCAGCAGATTGAAACTTGTCACTTATCTGAAGCGATAGTTTTTTTTCCAGACTAACAAAAGCCAATGTCATTTTTTAATGAATTGGGTTTTAATGGGATATAATCTAAAAGATAAGAATGCATAACATCTAAACCAAGCAAAAATCAGTGTGCGGGAGGCTGGAGAGCTGAGGCAGTCACGAGCACTTACTTGTTCTTACAGATCCTGATTTCTCTTCCCAGCACCCATGTGCTGGCTGGTGGTTCCAGGAAATCCCACCTCTTCTGACCCCCTCAGGCACAGGGCATGCACATGCAAGCAAAACACCCATACACATAAAATAAATCTTTTTTAAAAGTTACCTTGTAACTAGTTGGCTGTCTTAAGGTTTCTGTTCCTTGACAAACATCATGACCAAGAAGCAAGTTGGGGAGGAAAGGGTTTATTCAGTTTACACTTCGATACTGCTGTTCATCACCAAAGGAAGTCAGGACTGGAACTCAAGCAGGTCAGAAAGCAGAAGCTGATGCAGAAGCCACGGAGGGTTGTTCTTTACTGGCTTGTTTCCCCTGACTTGCTCAGCCTGCTCTCATAGAACCGAAGACTACCAGCCCAGAGATGATCCCACCCATAAGGGGCCTTTCCCCCTTGATCACTAATTGAGAAAATACCCCACAGCTGGATCTCATGAAGATACTTCCCAACTGAAGCTCCTTTCTCTGTGATAACCCCAGCCTGTGTCAAGTTGACACATAAAACCAGCCAGTACACTGGCCATAACAGCCCCTCTCTGTAGAGTTCAAGGCCAGACTGTTCTTTTTACATAGCAAATTCAGGACTATATAGACTCCTAGAGAGACCCTGTACTTAAAAACAAATGATCAGGGTAAAAATATGTCCCCTGTTGTTATTTAAATTGCATTTCTTACTGTGACCTGCAGTTAAATATATTTAAACAATTTTCCTAGAATATTAGATAACAAGAAAAATATACCTTCTTGGCTGTTTGGCTGTTTCCTTTGCTTTTACTCTGAGAATTGAAACCAAAGATTGCAACAAAGGAGGCAAACTGTTTTGCATAATTCTCTTCTGCCTCGGCCCCAATTTCTTCAGTTGGCCTTTGAAAATCTAGCCATTTTTGCAGTGTAGAACAGAGTATGAGCAATAAAGAGACCTACATTAAAGACGTAGCTAATTAGATATGCATCTAGATAAATTACTGCACTGCCAGTTCTGATAAGAGTCTGGCTTTGGACTACAAGCTCATTAAGGAGTGGTTGCTTTTCCCCAGTAGAGGATGCTCACAGGAGAAGCAAGCCCTCAGTATACTAAGGATTACACAGATTCCTGACAGACTAGTTAGAGCTTTTTAGCTTTACAGAGAAGAAAAGAAAAGAGAAAAGAACAAAGAAAATAAGAGAAAGGAAAAGAAAGGTTGGGAGGTGAACTAGGAGGGTCTCAAGAGTTTAGTCTCACGGTGACTAAGCTAAACACCTAAGTTGGATCACTGGGACCTACTAGGGGAGAGTCAACTCCCATAAGTTGTCTTACACCAACACACGTACACACATACACACATACACACATGTACATATACACATACAATAAATGTGGTGGGTTTTTTTTTTTTTTTAAGGCTATAGATGTGAATTAATGGTTAAGAGCACCTACTGCTCTTCCAGAGAACCAGAATCCTGCTCTCAGCACCCATACTGGATAGCTCACAACCACCTGCAACTCTAACTCCAGGAGATCCTATACCCGCGTCTGGACTCCACGGGTACCTGTACTCACAAACACATAAGTGAAAATAAAATCTTTTTCAAATTGAGTGCAAGTAATTGGAAGTAAAGAGGCTGTTGGAAAACAAATGTAAGTACCTCTTTAAAACACTTCCATGTCTCACTGCTAATATTTGTCATGAATAATTAGTGATTCTGACATATATCGCAGCCAACTAGAATAAATATAACCATAACCAAACAAGGCATAGCCTTGTAATCTTAGCTACTGAGAAGGCTGAGGCAGGTGGATTGAACGTTCAAATCCAGCCCCATCTACAGTATCATAGTTTTTGTCAGCCTGACACAAATCTAGACATACCTGAGAGAAGAGAGTCTCGATTAAGGAATTGCTCCCGTCAAATTGGCCAATGGACTAAATTCTCAGGGCATTTTCGAGATTGCTAATTGACACAGGAGGGCCGGGCCCATTTCAGGAGGTGCTATACAGATGGTCCTGGGTTGTGTAAGAAAGTAGCCGGATGTGAGGCTGAAGGAGAAGCCAGTGTGCAGCATTCTTCCACGGGGGCTCTGCCTCAGTTCCTGCCTTGACTTCTTGCCTTACATTCCCTTAGTGACGGACTGTGCACAGTAAGCCAAATGAATTCTTTCACCCCCAAGTTGGGTTTTTGGTTTTGGTCAGAGTTTTATCACAGCAACAGAGAGCAAATAAGAACAAAAATTGGTACCAGGAACGTGAGGTATTGCTGTAATGAACCTGACCATGTTGTTTTTAGGAAGATCATATAAGGATTTTGGAACTTTGGGCTGAAAAATCACTGGTGAGCGCTCAGAGCTTAATAACGGTTGTGGGAGCCTGAATGGTAAACATATTGAGAGAGGCCCAGCACAGAGGAGGCCTGGCTTGTGAAGTTTCAGAAGCAGCTGTCAGGGCCAGTCATGTCATATTTTTTGGTTGTGGTGGTGTTTTTGTTGTTGTTCTTTTGTTCTTGTTTTTGTTTAGTTGGTTGTTTTTTGGTTTGGGTTTTTTGTTTTGTTTTGTTTTGATTTTTTTTGTTGTTGGTTTTGGAGGGGGTTGTTGTTGTTGTTGTTGTTGTTGTGTTTTGAGACAGGGTTTCTGTGTAGACTTGGCTGTCCTGGAACTCACTCTGTAGACCAGGCTGGCTTCCAACTCAGAGATCCTTCTGCCTCTGCCTCCCAAGTTTTGGGTTAAAAGTATGTGCCACCACCACTCAGCTCTTGTCATATTTTGAATTAAGGATCTGTGGACATAAAACCCTAACCATGATAACTGATACTGTAGCATTAACTAAGGCTGAAAAAAAAAAAAATCACTGTGACCAATGTAGGGAACCTCAGCACTGACTCAAGGTACCCAAGACCATGTTCTCAGCATACAGAAGATAGATATGTCCCAGAGGGACAGAGGGCAGGGATAAGAGAACAAGACAAGACACAGGAAGAAGGAGAAGGGAAAGGGGACAAAGGAGAGGAGAGAAAGGGGCCAAGAGAGAGGGGAAAAAGTTATTTGACCCAGAGTGGGACAAAGGACTGCTTCTGGATAGAGAGAAGATAGGAATATCCCATAAGCAAACAGCAGTTTATAAAGGTAAAGGGGGAAAACCCATATTATAATGAGATGTTTAATTTTAATTGGGCATGTTAATGAGGTGACTTAAATACTTTGAACCTTGAGCTGAACCTTGGTAGTCAGCCTCAGGACGAGGGATTGACCAAATAAGGGAGTAGACCTTGGGGGCTAGCTTTAGGAATGCAAGCTGTTTTTAGCAAGGCAGAGGGAAATGGGGAGAAAGGCCAGGCCTGCTAGATTCATGTCTGCCATGCCAGAAGTGGCTAGAGTCCCTTCAACCAATGTCACTCAGAGGAAATCTTCAGGGGAGTCTTTTCCTTCAGGACCAGCACACGGAAACTGCTGCGCAGGGGACCACAGATGCAACTCAAGCTAGTAGCTAAATCTGACAAGGTGTCTCGGGGTGCTACTAGTGTGAAAGTTACAGGACTGGAGGGGTCATGGGAAGCAGCTGAGAGCTGGCACTGGGAGAGGCTGAGGAAGGCCATTGGTGGAAGTGAGACCTCAGTTACAGGGAAAGCCCGAGGTTTGAAGGAGTCCTGGAGAGAACTAAAGCTGCTGCCATGTGGTACACAGACAAACCCACGTACACAAAAGTAAAAACAAATCTTATTTTTAAAAAAACATTTTAACCCTGCAACAGTGCTTTGTAGCCCACATTTGTTTTAATTAAAAATTTTAGATTTATGTGTATGAGTATTTTATGTGCGAATGTGTGTGTGTGTGTGTGAATACGTACCATGTACCTGCCTGATGCCCATGAGAGTCAGAAGAGGGCATGGGATCCCCTGGAACTGGAGATAAAGATGGTTATAAGACATCATGTGGGTGCTGAGAATCAAACCTAGGTCCCCCAAAAGAGCAACTGTTGTGATTGTGGCACGGCTCCAGAAAGACCACACCAGGCCAAACAGTTCCACGTGAGGTTTATTGAGAGAGAAAAGGGCAAGGTGGTGGCAGAAAGAGAAGGGGGAAGAGAGAGGGAGATCAGAGAGAGTATTCCTTTTATATATGGATAGTGGCGTAGCTACAGGTAAAGGTGGGAGGTGAGCCAAGTGGATTCTGGGAATATGGTGGTTGTCGCTTTGGCAACAGGTGTGCGGGTCGCCCTGTCACCTAGATGTAATGTCAGAGGTCCTGATACCAATAGCAACTAGTGCCTTAATCACTGAGCTATTTTTCCGAGACAACTACATTTGTTTTTTTGAAGTTGTTTCTTTAATCTCTTCGGAAACCGGCAAAAAGAAATGTACTGTTTATCATTGGAACTTGACATTTTAATCACTTCCTGGGGAAAATTAAACAATATCCAACATGGTTAACACCAAGATGCCAAAGCCACAGGACACCTGCTGGGAAAGCTGCTAACAGGGAGTGGAACCAGCCCAAGGCAAAGACTCGTGTCAGAGTCAACAAAGCTGAAAGGAGTTGGACATCAGACATGGGCTCCAGATGCAGAGTTTGCCAGCTGGATTTTAGTCTTGCTATGGTCCAATATTTCCACACTATGACATTTTGGAATGGTAATGTATATCCTGTGGTGTTGTAAGTATACCATCTATTTTTTATTATTTTGATTTTAAAGGGGATTACAGTTGAGAGATTGCATGAATCTCAGAAGAGACCTTGAACTTTGGACTTTTCAACATTGTTGAGACAGTGATAGACTGTGAAGTTGGACTAAATGCATTTTGCATTATGTTATGGCTACAAGCCTGTGGGAGACAGGGAGTAGAATATGATGGTTTAAATCCGTTTTACCCCCATGAACTCATGTGTTTGCATGTTTGGCCCACAGGTTAGGAGGTTACACTGTTAGGAGGTGTGGCCTGATGGAGTGGGTGTGGTCTTGTTGGAGGCAGTGTGGCACTGTGGGGGTGGACTTTGTGGGCTGCTAGTTCCCAAGCTCTACCAGTGTAGGGACGCTCCTCCTGGCAGCCTTCAGATCAAGATGTAGAACTCTCAGCTCCTCTAGCACCAGGTCTGCCTGCAGGCTGCCATGCTTCCTGCCATGATGATAATGGACTGAACCTCTGAAACGGTAAGCCAGCCCCAAGTAAATGTTTTCCTTTATAAGAGTTGCCTTAGTCACGCGTCTCTTCACAGCTGTAAAACCCTAAGACATCCTCAGAATTAATGCACCTGACATTTTGAGCTCTGAGACTTTTAGCCTTGTAATTTCTTTGCAAATGAGCAAATTCGCGGAAATTAAAGTACCAGGTATTTTGACATCAGAGACCTCTAGCTATTGCTTGTCCTGTGGTGTTGGCATGATGTTCGTGAGAGCCAATATCAGTTGTGCCTCTTATCCATTCATCCATTGGTGCTGCTTGTGCCTTTAACAGTCTAATAACTCTCTTACATTCAGTATTCAAATTCTCGAACACCAAAATCTCTGTCAACACCTGATTCTAGTTTGTTTACAGCTGAAACCAATCTCTGTAAGAAATCTGTGAAGTCTTCTCCAGAGCCTTATATTATCTTATAAATGAAGTGAATCTTTTCCAGGTGCCTCAACTTTATCATAAGCTCTTAAGGCCACCAAATGACATTGTTCTACAAGACACGACTCCTTCTCCTCTCTCTGAAGTGGGGGATCTAGAAACTTTTTCCCCAATGGCAATGGCAGTATCTAATTTCTTCTGGGGTGGTATATTCAATGGCAGCACCCACCCACACACCTACACACACCCACACACCTCTTTGGAGTACAGTTATTCAATGGACTCTTTGGGTTCCTACTTCAGCTTTGATTCATCTAGCTTAGTACTCGGTTTCACAGTTTCACTTTCTGAAAGCTGTAGGTGTCTTTCATTTTGCAAACAGTTTCTGCTCAACATCCAGGGCCAGCAAATAATGTCTTCAGTCTCTGTGTGGACAGTTCGTCTCTTATGCCTTCATTTTCTTTGTTTAGTTTTTCAAGTTTTAGCTGAAGTATGTCTGCATAATAGGTGCTGTCTTCTAGGGTATAAGGGTTGCCTGGTGTGGAAGGCTTAGATTCCATACTTTCATTTAAGTTCTTTTTTTTTTTTTTTGGTTTTTCGAGGCAGGGTTTCTCTGTATAGCCCTGGCTGTCCTGGAACTCACTCTGTAGACAAGGCCGGCCTCGAACTCAGAAATCCG
>LR753990.1:85212-105376 GCA_902729485.2 Mus minutoides | reverse complement strand
AAAAAAAAAACTGCCTATAGCGGTAGCACACACCTTTAATCTCAGTACTGGGGAGGCAGAAGAGAGGTACATCTCTGAGTTCAAGGCCAGTCTGGTCTACAGATCGAGCTCCAGGACAGCTAGGGCTACACAAGGCAACCATGTCTCAACAAACCCAAACCAGCAAGCTACCAAGCCGGGCATGACAGTACATGCCCACAATCCCAAGACATGAGAGACTGAAGAGGCTGGTCCAGCCAGATGGCACAGTGGGTGAAGGTACTTGCTACAAAGCCTTGATGACCTGCATTTGACCCCTTGAAGCCCACAGGGTATAAGGAGAGACCCAGCTCCCAGCAGGATGATCAAGAGTTTGAGGCCATGGGCTGGTGAGATGTCTCAGTGGTTAAGAACACTGACTGCTCTTCTGCAATTCCTGAATTCAATTCCCAGCAACCACATGGTGGCTCACAACCACCCATAATGAGAAACAAAGCTTATGGGCTGGAGTGAGCAGAAAGGGGTTGGGGAACTTGAGGCCTGGATGGATTATATAGTGAACGCCTATCATGAATGAATGAATGAATAAATGAATGAATGAATGGAATAAGGAAACGGAGTCAAAAGTGGTGGAGACTGCTTGTAATCCCAACACCAGCGACAAAGCAGGAGGATTCAGAGCTCAAGACAGCCCAGGCTACATGAGATACAGCAGCAGCAGCAGCAACAACAATAACAACAAATCCTAAATAAAAAAAATCAACTTTAACTTACCTCCATTGGTCTCCTGATATACAACAGATTTCCCCAGTTCAGCACCAAGACGCCTATTACACAAAACCCAAAAAAGATGGTAAGAGCATGCAACTAATTAACCTAGCATTCTGAAAGCTGAGGCAGAAGGATTGCTGTAAGGTAAAGACCAAACTTAAAAAAAAAAAAAAAAAAAAAAAAAAAAAAAAAAAAAAAAAAAAAAAAAAAAAAAAAAAAAAAAAAAAAAAAAAAAAAAAAAAAAAAAAAAAAAAAAAAAAAAAAAAAAAAAAAAAAAAAAAAAAAAAAAAAAAAAAAAAAAGCCAGGTCTGACTGGTATGGTGGATCACATCTTTAATCCCAGCTCTTGGGAGTCAGAGGCAGGAGGATCTCTGTGAGGCTATCCTGGTCTACAAAGCTTACTGAAAATTAGCATAACAAAAAGGCAAAAAAACACTACTTTTTTTTCTTTATTTTATTTATATTTGAGTACACTGTAGTTGTCTTCAAACACATTGGAAGAGGGCATCCTATTCTGATGGTTGTGAGCCACCATGAGGTTGCTGGGAATTGAACTCAGGACCTCTGCAAGAGCAGTCAGTACTCTTAACTGCTGAGCCACCTCTCCAGCCCAAAACCACTAATTTTTAAATTGAAGCTAGAGCTTTCTCAAGGCAAGGTCATGTGTGATAAGTCTGACCCAATACAAACAAGCTCAACTTTCATGTTTAAAGGGATCCTTGGCCTGGACAAGAAAGACAAATAATCAGGGTCTGGAAATAGAAAGGAGGTCTGGAGAGATGACTCAGCAGTTAAGAGCACTGGCTGCTCTTCCAGAGGTTCAGAGTTCAATTCCCAGCACCCACACGGTGGCTCACGACCATCTGTAATGGGATCTGGTGCCCCCTTTTGGCCTTCAGGCACACATGAAGACAGAACATTGTATACACAATAAATGAATCTTTTTTTTTTTTTTTTTTGGCTTTTTGGCTTTTTGAGACAGGGTTTCTCTGTATAGTCCTGGCTGTCCTGGAACACACTCTGTAGACCAGGCTGGCCTTGAACTCAGAGATCCACCTGCCTCTGCCTCCCAAGTGTTGGAATTTAAGGCGTGTGTGTCACCACGCCCAGCATAAATCTTTAAAAAAGAAATAGAAACCAGAGAGCAGAAGCTGTCTCCCTATACTCTCCTAAACCCACTTCAAAGTCCAACTGATAATAAAACAGGTGGAGCTAAGAACTTTTGAAATATGAAAATGACTTTAAATGTTCAAAGTCAAGTCATTTATGCTGAGCATCCAGGTGCGCACCTGTACTACTAGCATCGGAAAGGCTAAGGCCAGAAAAATCACACCATTTAGAGTCTGACCAGGGTCAGAAGACCTTATCTCAGAAAACCAAAGCCCATGACGGGTGTGGTGTTCCCGCGGCAGAAGCAGGCAGATCTCCTAAGAGTTCAAGCCTTGTCCCATAAAGGAGAGGAGAAACGATACCTTTTGTTACGTATTACTAAAAAGCTTATTTTACAAAGGGCCCTTAAGGCTTTTTATACCAGAGCTCTAGCTTTCTCCAAAATAGAAAAGGGGCTTTAAGTAGACCGATTATTATCAGCGGGGCACCAGGAGGCCCTGCTCTGCGGGAATCCTCTCCATGATTTCCGCCAAGTTCAGGCTCACGCTCCCATCCCTTACCCATAGAACCATCCACATTTTACAAGTAAGGTTTAAAAATAAATAAATAAATTATATCCCTCATCCAGCATCAGAGAGTCGGTAACAACAGACAAGCCTGCAAAGACATTTCAGGGCCCACGGTCCCGAGGTCAGTGGTTAACACTATGCCACACACGCACACACCCCTAAGGAAACGCTTTTTCCTACAACTGATCCTACACACTTGTTATCGCGACTCTCCCCTACCCAGCCCGAAGTACTTCTGAGTTTCCCTTCTCCCTGATTGTCCTAACCCTTCGGACTAGGATGGACCCACATTGCCTGTCGCTTTAGGGACGCCTGGAAATGGCGATGGTCAGATTCAAGGCAAGTGCAGGAAACCTCTCAAGGGTTAAGAGTGCGCCGCGGCCCTGGGACGGGTTTGGGGAGTCAGCCCAAAGCTTCTGCTCCCAGGTGCAAAGGTGGAGGTGGCGGGGAGAGGGGCCACCCCGGGAACCACCCTGCTTACTCAGTGATGCGCTTGGCCAGCTCCGTGCAGGCGGCCGTGGAGTTGGCCGAGAAGACTCGGTAGCCGGTGCGGGCTGCGTTCATGGCCGGTGAGGCGGCGGGCCGGGCCCGCGGGACGCGTAGAGCGGAGCACGCGGACAGCGGGGGCAGCAGCAGCAGCTTCCTGGGCATCCTCCGGCCCGAGGCGCGGCTACGGCGGTCCGCGCGGGGCCGCAGAGGGACGAGGCGCGACACCGACGCGCAGCCTCCGCGTCCGGATCGCCAAGCAGCACCGAAGCCGCAACCTCCTCGGGACCCCGCGGCCGGCCGCGCCCCTTCGCGACACCGAGTCGAGCGGCTAGAGCGTCCGCCCCCTCCGCCATCTCGGAAAAGGGCAGGGAGGTGGGTATGGCCTGGAGAGCCTGTTCTGACACCGGCGCCGTTGACTCGCGTACTCGCTTGATTTTGAGTCTTCCGGGACAGGCATTTTAATATTCACTATTCCGGGAGGTGCAGCCACATTTAGTGGTGCTTTTAGATAAATTTACTGCCAGGAGCCAAGATGTCCGCCCAGGGACCGGAGACAATCTAGCCTCGCGCCTCTATGATGAACAAGCCGCCGGCGCAAGCGTGGAGCGCTGGCTGGGATTTATTTGAAAAGGGACAGCCGGCCCTTTCCCTTGTTGCGGGCATTTACACTAACCGCTCCAAAGTCTGGACATGAAGGCCTTCCCTAGACGTCATCCCTGTGTCTGCACGTGAGGCAAGGTCGCACTCCTGCCCGTTTTGTTCTCAGTTCTCCATCACAGCGGCACCCTCGGCTCCCACCCGTCGCCCTCAACCCCAGCCAGCCGCTCTGCCCGCATGAGTTCGCCTTGTGAAAATACAGAAGGCGCGTGTGTTCATTTACTTTTGTGTAAATAGGCCTGGCAGAGATGCAGCCGTTCCAAAGAGACAATTTGAGTCTCTCGATCTATCAGACTGTTTGAGAAACGGACCCCAAAGAAATAAGGATTTTCCCCCACCCACCTCAGGAATGACATGCTGGGAGAAAAGAAAAAGCACCAACGGGACGGGAACGCAACTTCCAGAAACCGCTTTCACAGAGCTCCAGCGACTTCTCAGACCACCTTACAGGCTGAGGCTGAAGCCCACGTGGTGGTCTCAATGGAGGTCCGGACCGCGTCCTGGAAGGGACGGCTTAGGTGGGCAAATCCTCGGCCTTCTGCTTACATTTTAATCTCACTTCTGGACGGAGGACAGACTTGAGGTCTTCTCTGGATTCCTTTGTTCCTCTTACCGATGTTGCCACGTTGAATAAATCTCCCTTTTCTGCTTTCTGTTTTCAATTCGACTTTTTTTTTTTTTCTTAAAGATTTATTTTCTTTATTATACGTAAGTACACTGTAGCTGTCTTCAGACACTCCAGAAGAGAAAGCCAGATCGGATGGTTGTGATCCACCATGTGGTTGCTGGGATTTGAACTTATCACCTTCGGAAGAGCAGTCGGGTGCTCTTACCCGCTGAGCCATTTCACCAGCCCCCTCAATTCGACTTTTAATTTTAATTTAATTTAATTTAATTTGGTTTTTTTGAGGCAGGGTTTCTCTGTGTAGCCCTGGCTGTCCTGGAACTCGCTTTGTAGACCAGGCTGACCTCGAACTCAGAAATCCGCCTGAGCATCGAGTCTCTGTGTTTGTGCACCGTGCATACGCAGTGCCTGCAAAGGCCAGAAGAGGGTGTCAGATTCTCTGGAACTGTAGTTTGGAGTCAGCCGTGGGCTGCTGGGTCTTCAGGAACAGCAGCCAGTGCTCTTAACTGCTGAGCCATCCCTCCCAAGTGCCCAAGTTGCAGTTTTAATTGACATATTGAAGATGGTGGCCAGACCTAACTTGGACACAGTTGTGGCCCTCAAGGTTGATTACACTAGGTCTAATCTGGAAGGACCTATTAGCTCTCTGGCCTCACCTAATAACCTGTTTCCTGTTAAAACACAGTACTAGGCCTGTTCCCTTCCTGTTCTTTAAGTAGCACATGGCAGGTACCCTCCTCTGTCTTCCTATTCTCTCAGTGTCATTCAAGGACCTGACACCAGAGACCGCAGCACAAGGGTGAAGCTCCAGTATCTTGCAAGAATCACTGATTACTGATACATATCTTATGCAAGGAAGGGACTTACAAAACACACTCAAGACCTTGGTAACCTGAATCTGGACCTTGATCTTGGTCAACCAGTCCTGGGGCATCTGCTCAATATCTATCCCTGTCTGACTGATGTGTTTGTGTGGCTTGTGAGGTGATTCCTAGCCCCCAACACATTCGATGTCACACTATGATACATGCGTGAGGAAACATGAAAGGGGAAATGATGCATTCAAGTTCCTGGTTTTGCCAGTTTTAATCCAAAACCAACTGGATCCATTGCTTTGGGTCAGAGCCAAAATGGAATATCTTAATATGAGAAGTGTATGGTAAGGGCTTGAAGTGGAAACTTCAGTTTTCTTTGAAAAGTCAGTTGGAGATTGAAATTGCTCCAGAGAACCATTTCTAAACAGGTCCACTTCCCCCGTATCCTAGTAACCTTTCTTTTCCACTGCCTCAGTTGGGCTAGAGGGAAGGCTGAAGCATTTAAGAACCATCATGAAAAGTAGGTTTTGAAAAAAATCAAAGCAACAAGGGCTCCTTCCGATCTGCTCACCCATTCATAAGTGTCTGACTGGGCTATCAAGAGCTCCTTAGTGAGAGCCGTCCACGATCATCTCCCCTCGTCTCAGACCTCCAGCACTTACTGATGGGAGGAGCATCCCATACTGATGGGAGCATCCCATACTGATGGGAGGAGCATCCCAAACCGATGGGAGTATTCCATACTGATAGGAGCATTCCATGGAAACTCAAATGCTGACTGTGACATTTAAGCAGGTATGAACCTCGCAGTCCAGTCTGCACAGAGCAGCCAGCCTGAGCTCCTCCATCCCACTCCCCAAGAAATCTGTGGTTCTCCATTGCTTTTGGGGTAAAAACGAACTTTCCTAGTTTTTCCAGAAAAAGCAACCCATTTGCCTTTACTCTCAGGCCAAAATCTATATAGATTTCTGTGACCTCAAGGAGGTGGGGCGCTCTACTCACCAGTGAGTAATTAGTTCTGTAGGTGTCTGCGTCGTTGTCCTCCTCCTCCTCATCTTCCTCTTTCTTCTTCTTCCCCTTCTCCTCCTTCTCCTCCTCCCCCTCTTCCTCCTTCTCCTCCTTTTCCCTCTCTCCCTCCTCCTCCTCTTCCTCCATCCCCCTCCTCCTTCCAGTGTGTGTGGGGGGGAGGGGAGGAGTCAAGAATGACCTATGTAACTGAGGAATATTCTGAACTCTGACCCTTCTATCTCCACATCCCAAGAGCTACGATTAAAAGCCTGCATCACCATACCCATGTTATGTTAGGCTGGGGATTGACTCCAGGGCTTAGTGTGATCAAGCAAACACTCTACCAATGGAGCCAAGTTCCCTATCTCCCCACTCACGGTCCTCTTACCTCATTGTAATAAAGTAATTTAGGAACCAGAGTCTTATCAGAGAAGGCCAAGGATAAGCTGCAGCAGGAGGGCCCATGATACAAGAGAGGGTTTCAGAGTGTGTGCCTGACATTTCTGGTTTTGTGTTTTTTTGTTTTTTGTTTTTGTTTTTTGTTTTTTTGTCTCGGGAAGCAGGGAAGTAGGCTCCCAGGGACCCAGTGAGTAGCTGTCTCAGTCAGCTCCTGACTGGAATGAAGTTCTACCATCCTCCTTTCCCCTTCCACAAGAAGCAAGGGGATACATGACCCAGATGACCCACCCTGACATCCCATTAACAAAACTCCATCTTGACAGGAGGTAGTGACACACTCCTTTAATCCCACCAGAGGCAGGAGGGATCTCTGTGTTAGAGACCAGTCCATTCTACAGAGCGAGTTCCAGGATAGCCAGAGGTACACACAGGAACACTGTCTTGAAAAACTAAACCTCCCAGCACTCGGGAGGCAGAGGCAGGCGGATTTCTAAGTTCGAGGCCAGCCTGGTCTACAAAGTGAGTTCCAGGACAGCCAGGGCTACACAGAGAAACCCTGTCTCGAAAAAAACAAAAAACAAAACAAAACGAAAAACTAAACCAAACAAACCAAAAACAAAACCAAAAACCAAAACTCCATCCCAGGGTCAGCCTAGATTCAAAGGAGGAAATTCCAGCTCTATGGTAGCTGCTCAATTCCCCAGAGAAGAGAGCAGATGGTCACCCTGACAGGCCCCCTACTGATCACCAACCTGCTCTGCACCAGGATAGGCCTTTCAGCAGCCCCAGAAGCCTCAGGCTGCCTAGTGGTCATTGTCACAGACTGAGCTCTTTGTCCTCAGTTCAGGGTTGAAGCTTGACCTCCCCAGGCCACGGCTTTAGGCTTTGGGGAGTAGTTGGGAATAGATGAAGGTGGAGTCCCAACAAGGGGGCGTCACTGAAAAGAGGAAAAGACACCAGAGTGTTTCTATTTCTATTTCTTCTCAATGTGAGGACATTGTAATTAGTCAGCTGCCTGCCCCAGAGAGATAGAGAGAGATAGAGAGAGACAGAGAGACCCCTTCACCAGAACCAGCCATGCTGGTTCCCCATGGGACTTCCAGCTTCAAGAACCAGGTCAGATGGCTATGTACGGTGGTGAACATCTTTAATCCAAGTGCTCAGGAGGCATAGGCAGACAGATCTCTGTGAGTTCGAGGCTACCCTGGACAACACAGTAAGGCTTCCTCCTACTCCTCCCCAAAATGGAGGTCAGAGGAAAACTTACGGGAGTTGTTTTCTTCCACCACGTGAGTCCTGGATGGAGTTCAGGTAGCCCGGCTTGGCAGAGAGGGGTTTTAGCAGCTGTGTCATCTCAACCCTTTGATAGCTGTGCTTTGCCGTCCCCCCCACCCCACTCACCACCCACTCACATGGCACCGTTACAAGGTCTTCCCTGGGAAGAGAAATAACTGAACAGCTTGTGTCTTTAATCTCCAGATAGGCTCTCAGGACGGGAGAACAGCTGCTCAATTCAGCCATTGAGTAATTTAGCTGAGTCCCTGAGTGCCTCAAGAGAACAGGATTGGCTACGTAAATAAATAATGATCAACTCAGACCCTGGGACACTTGGCAGCCATCAACATTTCCTTTTTAAAGCATCATGGGAGACTGGAAGACTTGAGTGTAGTATATATAATGCTGCAGAAGCAGAGGGCGAAATGACCTTATTTAGAAGGAAGCTGAGTCTTACTTTCCTGCACGTGGCCTCAAGACAGAGAGGGCACACAGGGACACATCCTGGGGACCTGAGAGTCCCTTAAGAGGTTTTCATTATCAAATCAAGGCCTAGCTTCACAAAGAGAAGAAGTTGGAATGGCCCTGAGTGCCGCAGCTCTGGTGAGAGGGGAGTCCTTCCTAGCTGTGAGGATGATGCGGACTGGCAAACCAGTGGTATAGCCACTCACTGCCTGGGTCCCCTCAAAAAGATGGAGGACCGGAGTTAGGGATTTAGCTCAGTGGTAGAGCGCTTGCCTAGCAAGCGCGAGGCCCTGGGTTCGGTCCTCAGCTCTGGAAAAAAAAAAAAACAAAAAAAAAAGACAAAATAACAAAAAGATGGAGGACCAGAGACCATGCCTGAGGCTCAGGAAATGAGGAAACCAGGGGACTCTTTTCGGTTGTGAGCCTACCTGTTCAGTGCTGAGCCATCTCTCCGGCCCACCCTGGCACTCTTTTAAGCACAAATCCTGGCTTGTGGGGACTTGAAGTCAGATTTAATCTCCAGTAAAATATATGGGAGTCATTGTCTGTCCCTAGCTGCTGCATCAGGACCCCCCACCCTCCCACCTCCCAACTGGAGGAAGTGTTCTAGGGACCTTGGTAGGAAAAGGAGCTTCAAAAGAGGCCAGATTAAAATACGACAATGAACGGGAAGAGATGCTGTTCGGCCTTGCCAGCTTTGAAATGACTTGTTTTAAAGGCAGGGTGGCACAGGCCTTGAGCCAGAGGCTTGCACATCTCTGAGTTTGAGGCCAGCCTGGTCCACAAAGTGATTTCCAGGACAGCCAAGGCTATACAGAGAAACCCTATCTTGAAAATAAGTCAAAAAACAAAAAAACAAAAACTAACCAACCAAACACAACTGACTTGGTTTGCATCCTTTGGTCCTTTTCTGTCCATAGAGCCCAACCTCTCACTGCTCAGTGGAATCTGTGTTTTCTCTCTCTCTCTCTCTCTCTCTCTCTCTCTCTCTCATTCTTGTGTTCTTGTTTTTCTTTCTTCTGAGAGAATCCTGGCTGGCCTTGAAATCACAGTACTTCTCCTTCTCATCCTCTATAAATGCTGGATTGCAGGCAGGTGGGCAACCCCCCCATCAGCGGGAACACTTCCTATCTCCTAGACCCAACTATAAAGCACTAATTATAGCCAGTTAGGTTTTGCACAAGACAAGAGAAATTTTGTTCTTTGACAATTTGAATTCAACAAATGGGCTAATAAGTTATGTTCTGCAATGACATGTTCTGGGGGGAAATCATGCCTGTCACAAGGTTGCTTTCCTGTGTAGTAAGGGGCCGTGTGGGGGTATGGAACCCAGGCCCTAGAACATTTTATACACGTGCCCTGCCTCGACGTGCCACCTCTCGGGTCATCCTTCACCCATTTACAGGACAGGGCATTCATTGAACTCTCGAAACTAAAGTTACAACAGTTGTGAACCTCCATGGGAGTGCTGGGAATTGAACCTAGGTCCTCGGGAAAAGCAGCCTTAACCACTGGACCATCTCTCCAGTTCCTAGTAATCCGGTGCTTTTCTTTGTTTTCGAGATACGGTTTCACTGTGTATCCCTGGCTAGCCTGGAACTTTCTATGTAGTCCAGGCTGGCCTCCAACTCATAGATATCTGTTTGCCTATGCCTCCCAAGTGCTGGGATTGGCAGTACTACTATTTAAGTCTCTATAGAAAAGTTTTGCTGACCCCTGATATAGACAATCAGTTTCAAATATGCAAAAACAGTCTGCGTGTGGCTACTGTTAATTCTTATGTTGACGGGAGATGTGCTTCTGAACATGCCTGTGGTAGATTATCTTGATTACATTAATTGATGTAGGAAGACTCATCTTTCTTTTAAAATTTTAAGTGTGTGTGTGTGTGTGTGTGTGTGTATGTGTTGTACCCATATGCCATGGTACATGGTGGGGGGGTGGATATAAGAGGACAACTTTCTTTTTAAAAATTATTTTAGGGGCTGGTGAGATGGCTCAGCAGGTAAGAGCACCCGACTGCTCTTCCGAAGGTGATAAATTCAAATCCCAGCAACCACATGGTGGTTCACAACCATCCGTAACAAGATCTGGCTCCCTCTTCTGGAGTGTCTGAAGACAGCTACAGTGTACTCACATATAATAAATAAAATAAATCTTTTTTTTTAAAGATTTATTATATGTAAGTACAGCTACAGTGTACTTACATATAATAAATAAAATAAATCTTTTAAAAAATTCTAAAAAAAATTATTTTATACTTTTTACATATGTGGGTGTTTTACACATGTATGTCTCTGCACCACATACCTGATGCCCAAGGAAACCGGAAAAGGGTGTCAGACCCCAAAGGAATTGAACCCTGCTCCTCTGTTAAGAACCAAAGCCCTTAGCCTCTGAGCCATCTCAGCTCTCAGAGCCATGACATAGGCCAGCAGGTCGAGTTTTACTGTGGGCAGAACCATCCCCTAAGCAGAGGATACCGGACTGTAAAAGTGAAGAGTTAACCGGCCTTGCATTCCTCTGTTGACAGCCCCTTCTTTACTGCAGATGCAATATAAAGCTGTAGTGACAATTTTGGAATTTGGGTTTCTTTAAAAAAAAACCACAGAAATGTAAGAATATGTTTTTGTTTTAATCCCAGGAGTGGGATGTGGTGCTGCTTCAGATTGTCCTGCAGCAGCTGACTCCAATTTGTCTCCTGCTCTAGCAGGGGCGTGATTCTGTCAGCAGCAGATTCTGCGATTACGCAACGTTAAGAATTCTGGAAGCTCTTCAGAGGTTATATAGGTGCTGGGGCCCATGGGGTGGGTTGGTGGTTGGTTGCTGTTGATCTATGTTTATTAAATGTGGAGTGCAAAGAAGAAACAAGAAGAAAAAAAAATAGCAAAGATCAAACTTGCTCCAAGGAACTCAACACCCCTAATCAGCAGGAAAAAGTCTAATGATAATGCTGCCCTGGGGGTGGAGGGGTGCAAGCAAAAAGAACCCACAAAGTAACTAAAATCTGACCACACAAAGCCACCTCAGGCTTCTGCAATGAGGGGAATAACCTTGAATGTTGAGCTGAAATATATTTGTTGTAGCAAAACAGGAGAGAAGGAAACTAAGATGATGAGCCTGCGCCGGTCTCAGTGCAGAGTTAGTCTCTGCAGAATTAAGACAGTGTGACTGCCCCATCTCCGACAGTGTGACTGTGCCTATCTCCATGACAATGTGCCTGCGCCGGTCTCAGTGCACAGTTAGTCTCTGCAGAATTAAGACAACGTGACTGTGCCTATCTCCGTGCAGAATTAGTCTTTTCAAAAAATTGTTAGGGCTAGGCAGTGGTGGCCCACACCTTTAATTTCAGCACTCAAGAGGCAGAGGCAGGCAGATCTCTGAGTTTGAGGCCAGCCTGGTTTACAGAGTGAGTTCCAGGACAGCCAGGGTCACACAGAGAAACCCTGTCTAAAAAACAAAACAAAACAAACATTGTTCATATGTGTCTGTGTACCGTGTATAGGCCTGGTGTCCACTGAGGCCTCAGATCTCCTGGAACTGGAGTTACAGGTGCCCCCATGTGGGTGCTGGCAACCGAACCCAGGTCCTTGGTTTTTTTTTTTTTTTTTTAGATTTATTTATTTATTTTTATGTATATGAGTACACTGTAGCTGTACAGGTGGTTATGAGCCTTCATGTGGTTGTTGGGAATTGTATTTAGGACCTCTGCTCTCTCTGGTCAACCCCACTCGCCCTGGTTGTCCCTACTCTACTCGCTCTGGCCTAAAGATTTATTTATTATTACACATAATACGTATTACACATATGTACACTGTAGCTGACTTCGGACACACCAGAAGAGGGCATCAGATTTCATTATGGGTGGTTGTGAGCCACCATGTGACTGCTGGGATTTGAACTCAGGACCTTTGGGAGAGCAGTCAGTGCTCTTACCTGCTGAGCCATCTCACCAGCTCACCCAGGTCCTTCTGCTCTTTCTGGTCCAAGGATTCATTTATTATTATTCATAAGTACACTATAGCTGACTTCAGACGCACCAGAGGAGGGCGTCAGATCTCATTATGGGTGGTTGTAAGCCACCATGTCGTTGCTGGGATTTGAACTCATCACCTTCGGAAGAGCAGTCGGGTGCTCTGACCTGCTGAGTTATCTCACCAGCTCCACCCAGGTCCTTCTTAAGCACTGAGCCATCTCTCCTGCCCATACCAAATTTCTGTTTTCTCTATTGACACCACGTTCACTGCTTTCCTCCCACTGGCTGACTCTCCTATCTCTTCCCCAGCCTTGTGATCAGTTTCGTTTGCCACACAGCACAGCTATCACATGCAATAGTCCTGATTCTGACACTTAAGCCTTAGTGAGATGTTGGACTCTGGATCAAAAGACTGTTCCCTGACCCAGCAGTGAGGGTGTGCTGAGAGAAGATTCTAGTTCGAATTTCTTTAGATGCAGGGGCAGGTATGTGAGTCTCCCCGACCCGCCCCCTCTCTCTCTCTCTCTCTTTCTCTCTTTCTGTATGTGTGTGTGTGTATCAGGGTCTCATGTAGCTTTGGTTGGCCTAAAACTCACTCTGTAACAGAGGATGACTTTAAACTCCTGATCCTCCTCCTCCTTCCACTCCCTCCCCAAGTACATCAATTACAAGTGCCCACCAACACACCTGGCTCATCCACCAACACACCTGGCTCATCCACCAACATACCTGGCTCATCCACCAACACACCTGGCTCATCCACCAACACACCTGGCCCTAGTTCCAATTTCTTCTTCCAAAACTTTGCTGTTAGCATTTCTTTGAAATCTTCTACAAACCCAAGGCAAATGAATCTTTAGTGAACAGTTGTACACGCACCCCCTAGAATCTGGCTGCTCACTGTTACATTCTGCTACTCAAATTACCACTGCCCTGGCTGGGGTCCTTCTGGATAGGAATTGCAAGTAGCTTAGGCAAAGTTCTTCCTTTGTGGCCATTTCCAGGCCCTTGAATACTTATGGCTTAGAGGCTGGGCTAGCAAGCTCCAAGCCTAGAGCCCCAGGCCCTGCAGCTGGGCACCGTGTTTCAGATGTTTGAAGCCAGCGATTTTTGGGGTCTCTGAGTGGAGTCTGGAGGCTCCTGTGGGCAATCCTTCTGCTTCCACCTCTCCCACAGCAATGGGAGTACAGGTGTGTGTGTGTGGCCACACCTACCATTTTACATGGATACTAGAGATTGGGAGCCAGGTTTGCAACACATAGCGATATGCTGATACAGTACACGGTCTTACCTTCCCAGCCATGGTCCCAGCCGTGTCTCTCACCTTTTGCTGCCTGTCATTTCTGCCCAGGCCGTTCTCCAGCCCACCAGCTGTCCTTCACCCACGACTGCTGCTTCAGCCACTGCTGGTATTCCGCCTCCCACCTCTGTGTTACCAGTGCAGCCCATATTGGTAAAGACATAAAAAGAGGTGGGCAGAAGACAGGTGTGGTAGCTTATGCCTGCAACTCTGGCACTTGGGAGACTGAGGCAGTAGGAATGCTGTGAGTTTTGAGGCCAGCCTGGGCTAAACAACCAACACTTAATGCTCCTCGTCCTACACCATCACTAATAGTGTGACCCTGTCTCTAAATACATAAATAAATGAATAAATAAATGATATTTTTAAATGTTGGAGCACGCCGGGTGTGGTGGAACACGCCTTTAATCCCAGCACTTGGGAGGCAGAGGCAGGTGAATTTCTGAGCTCGAGGCCAGCCTGGTCTACAAAGTGAGTTCCAGGACAGCCAGGGCTATACAGAGAAACCCTGTCTCAAAAAACCAAAAAAAAAAAAAAAAAAGTTGGAGCACTAGGGGGTGGTATAGGACGGATCTCTGCCTGGCTCAGGAAATGGATCAACCATCTGCTTGTATAGCTAGAAGGGGTTTTTAGAGAGCAGTAACGGCAGCATTCACAATGCAGTCCCTCAAGCAAGTAAAGTGTATGCCTGAAGGGACAAAGGATTTATGTGTGTGGGAGAGCCTTCGGGGGAAGCGCTGAGTCAGCAGAATAGAGATGACTCCTGAGAGTTCACTAAGGCTCCTGATTGCAAAAGGGCAGCCCAGGCTTAGCACCAGCAGCGACTGCAGTGCCTTCGCCAGAATGTGCTTCAGCTGCAAACGACTGTGGTTTCGGCAGCCTCCTCCAGGCATCTGTGGAGCATTAAAGGCAACTGTGGTTAGCATCAGGACAGTGTGGTTGGCACCCAGAAGGGGAAATCTTGGCTGCAGTGCTCTGAGCAAGGTATTCTGTCTGCATATGTTATCTCATGCTTGCAGTACCCCCAGAATCCAAAAGAGGACGTCTTATTCCCTGGGTTGGAGTTGCAGATAGTTGAGAGATGCCATGGGGTGCTGGAGACTGAACCGGGATCAGCCCTCTGAAAAAGCAGTGGGCAAAATCAGCAGCCCCAGTTCCACTTCCTAAATGACTACAACATTCTGCCACGGCATCTGCTTCTGGGGGAATTCCTAACATAAAATGTTTTCTCTCTCTCTCTCCCTCCCTCTTCCTCCCTTCCTCCCTCCCTCCTCCCATGGGGTATGTGAGGTAATAGGCTATATATTTTAACTTCCTTTTTTTTTTTCCCTTGTTCCAGTCAACCCTGCTCGCTCTGCTCGACCCCGCTTGCTCCGGCCACTCCCGTAGGGCCCCGCTCGCTCCGGCCAGCCCTGCTCGCTCCAGTCGGGCCCCACTCGCTCTGATTGGCTCCCCTTGTTCCGGTTGGCCCCCGCTCACTCAGGCCATCCCTGTTCAGCCCCACTCGCTCCGGCCGTCTCCACTTGCTCCAGCCGTCCCCGTTTGGCTCCCCTCGCTCCGGACAGCCCCGCTCGCTCCGGTTAGTCTCTCCAGTCCAAGGATTCCTTTTCTTATTGTTCTTCATAAGTACACTATAGCTGACTTCAGATGCACCAGAGGAGGGCGTCAGATCTCATTACGGATGGTTGTAAGGCACCATGTGGTTGCTGGGAATTGAACTCAGGACCTCTGGAAGAGCAGTCAGTGCTCTTAACCGCTGAGCCATCTCTCCAGCTCCCTTTTAACTTTTTTTTTTTTTTTTTGGTTTTTCAAGACAGTGTTTCTGGGCCTTTCCTGTAGGAGATAGCAATAGTTGGAGTACACGGACCACAGCTAATAACTACACTAATAAAATTCCTCTGTGTGTGTGTGTGTGTGTGTGTGTGTGTGTGTGTGTAGACCTTGGACTTGTGATTCTCCTGCCTCAGTTTCCTGAGTAACTAGGATCAGAGGCCTGCACTGTCAGGTATGGCTCGCTCCTTCCTTCCTTCCTTCCTTCCTTCCTTCCTTCCTTCCTTCTTTCCGATTTTTCTTTTTTTTCTAGACAGTTTCTCTGTGTAACATCCTTGGTTGTCCTGGAACTGTGTATATCAGGTTGGCCTCGAACTCACAAAGATCTGCTTGCCTCTGCCTCCTGAGTGCTGGGATTAATGGCGTGTGCCACCACCTCCCAGGCTTTTGATTCCTTTTAAAGACAAGGTTTCATTAGGTCAACCAGGCTGACTTTGAACTTACCGTGTAGCCCAGGCTGGCCTTAAATTCATGAGCCCTCTGCCTTAGCCTCCTGGGTGTGAGAGTCACAGGCATGTGCCACCACACCTGGTCTTCCTTGTGTAAGTTACTAGGGAGGGCCTTTGAGGGTTAATTTTATGTGTCAAATTAGTTGGGTCACATTGTTCAGATATTTGGTTAAACATTATTCTAGATGTTTCTGTGGTGGTGCTTTCTTGAATATTTTAACATTTAAACCAGTGTGTATTATAAATGAAGCAGATTATGTGCCATACTGTGATTGGGCTTCACCTAGTTGTTTATGGGTCTGAATAGTAGAAAACACAGCTCTTGGGAAGAACAGGAATTCTCACACACAGAGTGTGGGAGCCCCCTCCCTGAAATCTTTCCTGGTTTTGTTTTGGTTTTGGTTTTGGTTTTGATTTTGAGACAGGGTTTCTCTGTATAGCCCTGGCTGTCCTGGAACTCACTTTGTAGACCAGGCTGGCCTCGAACTCAGAAATCTGTCTGCCTCTGCTGGGATTAAAGGTGCGCAACACCACCGCCAGGCCCTTCCTGGTTTTTGTTTGATCCTCAATACAGGGTTTGTCTGGAACCTTCAGAGAGATATTTCTGTTTTGAAACAACAACAACAACAACAAAATTTTTTTTGGAGATTTTAATTGTCCAGTTAAATTTTTGAGACTAGGGTTCTCTGTGTAACAATCTTAGCTGTCCTGGAACTTGTTCTGTAGACAAGGCTGGCCTCAAACCCATAGAGATCTGCCTCTCTCAGCCTCCAAAGTGTGGGGATTAAAGGTGTGTACCACCACTACCCAGGCTGTTTTTGTTTGTTTTTAATGATTTATTACTTTTATTTTATGAGCAAGGGTGCTTTGCCTGCATGTATGTCTGTGTGAGGGTGTTGAATCCTCTGGAACAGGAGTTACAGACAGTTGTGAGCTGCCATATAAGTGCTGGGAATTGAACCTGGGTCTTTTGGAAGAACAGCTCTCTTAGCCACTGAGCCATCTCTTCAGCTCCTGTTTGGTTTTAAATTCTCTTTACAAAACCAGGTTGAGGGCTGCCAAGAAGTGGGTCAGGCAGTAGAGTGCGTGTGCGCAAGCGTGAAGGCCTTAGTTGGATCTCCAGAGCTCACGGGTACCCTGTGGTTGTAATGCCAGCACTGGAGGAGCAGAGGTAAGGGGACCCCTGGGGCTCACTAGCCAGTTTGTCTAACCTACTCAGCAAGTTCAAAGTCAATGGGAGACCCTGTCTCAAAACACAAAATGGAGGCGTGGTGGCAAACGCCTTTAATCCCAGCACTTGGGAGGCAGAGGCAGGCAGATTTCTGAGTTCAAGGCCAGCCTGGTCTACAGAGTTCCAGGACAGCCAGAGCTACACAGAGAAACCCTGTCTCAGAAAAAGCAGCACACACACACACACACACACACACACACACACACAATGGGCTGGAGACATGGCTCAGTGCTTAAGAGAACTGGCTGGGTCTTGGCCACCAGCGAGAGCAGCCGCCATGACCCTGAGTTACCCAATGGCCGTGGGTCTCAACAAGGGCCACAAGGATGAAAACAGCAAGCTGAGACACAGCCAGCACCTCGGGCACCTCACTAAGCACACCAAGTTCGTGCGGGACAGGATCCGGGAAATGTGCCGCTTCTCACCCTATGAGCAAGTGGCGCACCACGGAGTTGCTCAACGTGTCCAAGGACAAGTGCGCACTCAAGTTCATCAAGAAGAAGGCGGGCAGGCACAGCCGCGCCAAGAGAGAGCAGGAGGAAAACTGAACAATGTGCTGGCAGCCACGACGAAGGCAATGGCCAAGAAGGGTTGATGAACCTCCCCCAGTTGCGGGGATGGGGGAGGAGCACTGACTGCCATTCCAGAGGAACCAATTTAATTCCCAGCAGCTACGTGGTGGCTCACAACCATCTGTAATTCTAGTTCTAGGTAATATGGTACCACCCTTCTGGCCTCGGTGGGCACCAGGCATGGATGTGGTACACAGACATCCATGCAGGAACACTGCCACATGGACACACATACAAGAAAACAAAACAAAGTGATTGATACCTGAGCAATGGCACCCAAGGTTGACCTTGGTATACACACACACACACACACACACACACACACCCCTGCACCCATGTAAACATGCACCCACACATGCATACACAAGCATAACAAATAAATACTTGAGAGCCGGGCGTGGTGGCGCACGCCTTTAATCCCAGCACTTGGGAGGCAGAGGCAGGCGGATTTCTGAGTTCGAGGCCAGCCTGGTCTACAAAGTGAGTTCCAGGACAGCCAGGGCTATACAGAGAAACCCTGTCTCGAAAAAAACCAAAAAAAATAAAAAATTAAAAATAAATAAATAAATAAATACTTGATTATAAAAAATACTCAGGCTGGCCAGTGGTGGTGCACGCCTTTAATCCCAGCACTCCAGAGGCAGAGGGATTTCTGAGTTTGAGGCCAGCCTGGTCTACAGAGTGAGTTCCAGGACAGCCAGGACTACACAGAGAAACCCTGTCTCGAAAATCAATCAATCAATCAATCAATCAGTCAATCAATCAGGTTTTCCTTGGGGTTCCAGACTTGCTGGCTTTCTCCCACAGCTCTGCCCACCACAAGGTGACATTTTCCACAGACATACTTTTTTTTTTTTTTTGGTTTTTCGAGACAGGGTTTCTCTGTGTAGCCCTGGCTGTCCTGGAACTCACTTTGTAGACCAGGCTGGCCTCGAACCCAGAAATCCGCCTGCCTCTGCCTCCCGAGTGCTGGGATTAAAGGCGTGCGCCACCACGCCCCGCTCCACAGACATACTTTTAGCAGGTTTTTTTTTTTTTTTTTTTTTTTTTTGGTTTTGTTTTGTTTTTCGAGACAGGGTTTCTCTGTATAGCCCTGGCTGTCCTGGAACTCACTGGCCTCGAATTTAGAAATCAGCCTGCCTCTGCCTTCCGAATGCTGGGATTAAAGGTGTGCGCCACTGCACCCGGCTGACTTTTAGCAGGTTTTTTTTTGGGGGGGAGGGGGGCGCGGGCCCAAAGCTGAGAGCCCCCGACGGCGGCTGGCGGCAGAGGCAGCGGCTGCCTCGGTGCTCGGTCCGCGCCCGACTTTTAGCATTTTTTTTTTTTTTTAAGAGGGGTGAAAATTGGTCCTGTTGTGAACTAGGCAGCAGGTCGATTATGGGAAGTCGTTTTTCTACTGTTTTAGTAGCCAGAAGATAAAGGATGGATGGATTCCACGTGGCCTGAGGCACCAGCCAGGGCCTGATAGAGCAAGTAAGGGAGGGCCTGTCACCGAGGTGGACTGTTGGGAAGACAAGATCTGTCTTTAAGAAATGAGGCCCTTGGGCTGGAGAGATGGCTCAGCCGTTAAAGGCTAGGCTCACAACCATAAATATAAGAAATGAGGCCCTTTCAGGCTACGGTCTCACTGCAGTGCTGGGCTGGCGCCCAGGACCTCACGCACACGCTTGGTCCAAGCTTCGGCACTGCCTGACTAGCCCAAAACATTCAGGGTTTTTTTTTTTTCATTTTGTTTTGTTTTGGTTTTTTTTTTTTTGCCTCGCTCCAACTTGAACTTTACAAAGACAGGATTGCCTTCTCCCTCTGTTCATCTCTGAAAGCTGAGGTCTGATGATCTTTATTTCTAAAAATAACACTAACTTGGATCTCTAAACTGATTCTCGCTACAGGATCCCAAAAACCCTGCTGGGGACGAAGGCCGAACACCAGGCAGCAGAGCCAAGCACGCTAGGAGTGACCCTCCCAGCTCAGCAAGGACAGTGATATGGAGCAGATGCTACAGTGGCCGCTGGAGAAGCTGCGATGGAATTGAAAGTCCTGTGCCCTTGGGTGGGCTGAGAGCTCTGGCGCCTGTAAGGTTTGATGGCTCCTAGTGGGAGCTTTGCAGGCATTCCAGTGGGCTCCAAGGACCTATGCACCCCTGAAGATCTGGTTCAGTAGTCACTGTCTTGTGACTTCTCTGTCAAGCAAGAGCAGTTTCCATGACATATGGCTACATATTCGGCAGCACTGGTTAGATAAAAGATAGAGCATGCAACAGAGGGAGGAGAGGCCACACCCACCAAGACCCGGACACAGGATATAGGCAAAGATACAGGCGATTAGCCATGATAAACCCAAAGAAAACAATACAGGAAGTCACAAGGCTCCTTGTGCAAGTGTACCAAGTGGGTCAGGTTCAAGGAGAATGGTAATTAAAACCTCCAAACAACACAAATGTCAATGATCTCTCTGAGCCATCTGTCAGCAGTGGCAGGAACAGAAAACCCTGATAGGCAACGGTAGCCTGGGGAGGTCCCCTTCCTTGAGGACAATCATCCATCCAGTGAATTCTTGATCTTTGACTATGCTATAGGAAAGAGTTTCAGTACAAGGCACAGTGAAGCAAAGTGAGCGAGTTTATTGTTAATAATAAAAAAAAAAA
>LR753990.1:36007-76805 GCA_902729485.2 Mus minutoides | reverse complement strand
CCAGCCAGCCCCGCTCGCTCCGATCGGCTCCACTTGCTCCGGTTGGCTCCGCTCGTTCCGGCCATCCCCGTTCGGCTCCGCTCCCTCTGGTTGGTCTCTCTGGTCCAAGGATTCATTTCTTATTATTCTTCATAAGTACGCTGTAGCTGACTAGGAGGGCGTCAGATCTTGTTACGGGTGGTTGTAAGCCACCATGTGGTTGCTGGGATTTGAACTCATCACCTTCGGAAGAGCAGTCGGGTGCTCTAACCCGCTGAGCCATCTCACCAGCCCAGGCGCACGCCTTTAATCCCAGCACTTGGGAGGCAGAGGCAGGCGGATTTCTGAGTTTGAGGCCAGCCTGGTCTACAAAGTGAGTTCCAGGACAGCCAGAGCTACACAGAGAAACCCTGTCTCCGGAAAAAAAAAAAAAAAAAAGAAAGAAAAGAAAAAGAACTTGTCATACAGTCCAGGAGAGCCTTGAACTCACAGAGGACAGAATCCCTCAAACATCTTTTTTCTCAAGTGGGATGTAGCAGCGAATGTTTGTAGTTCTGGGTCTTAGGCAGGCGGCTGAGGGAAGAGCTCTGGACCAGCCTGGGCCGGCGTGTGATTCTGACCTAAAAGCAAGGTAAGGGGCTGGGGATTTTAGCACAATGAAAGTCTGCTGGGGCTGGTGGGGGGAGGGCAAGCAAGGCAAACTAAAACAGAAAAAAAAAAATCTTTTCCTCATGTAGGTGTAACCCCCATACCCATTTTTTTTTTCTTTTCTTGTTGGTGTGTATGTGTCCACAGAGGCTGGGGAAACGTCAGGTGTCCTGTTCTATCTTCTCCAGCGTACTTCCTTGAAACAGGATTTCTTTTTTGTTTTTGTTTTTTCGAGACAGAGTTTCTCTGTATAGCCCTGGCTGTCCTGGAACTCACTCTGTAGACCAGGCTGGCCTCGAACTCAGAAATCTGCCTGCCTCTGGGATCAAAGGTGTGCTCCACCACGCCCAGAGAAACAGGATTTCTAAATGAACCTGACACTCTCAGTCTTGACTAGGCTGGCTCTGGGATCTGCCCTTGTCTGCACAGTGGAGCTCCAGGAACACACAGCTAAGCTTGGGTTTTATGTGGGGATCAGGGATTCAAACCCAGGTCCTCATGCTTGCACAGACATGCTCTTACTCTCTGAGCCATTTTCTCAGCACGATATGCGTTGTTCCGGTAGACTGCCAGACTTTGCTGAGTGTGGACTGGGACAGAGACTCCCACTCTTCACTTATCCCAGGGCGTGCATTAAACATCCCTTAACATGAGACCAGACACCTTCAACATCCCGAGGCTCACTCACTGTGGCTCCTGGCTCTGCTTCACCTTTCCCAAGTCTAGTGCCTTTGCAGGTTTCAAGGGGACAGACAGATTTCCTGGGGAGGGCTCAGCATGCCCCCCCCCAAAATGCTGATGCCTGCCAAGAGCCCAAAGGAGGCAGAGCTGCCTGCCTGCTGGTCCGTGGCACACAGGAAGTGTCCCCTGTCATTCTCTACCCCTCTCTTCTCTCTCTCTCTCCTTTCCTCCATCCCTCTTGGTTTTTCAAGACTGTGTTTTTCTGTGTAGTCCTGGATATGCCTACCTCTGCCTCTCAAGTGCTGGGATTAAAGGTGTGAGCCACGATACCTAGTTTAGAGCCTAATTCTCAATCTGGTATGCCATTACATTTGGAACTCAGTCTAAAGTGCTTATTTGCAAATGCCAACTTCTGATGTGGGGATTTTTCCAGTCCCGCTAAGTCAGGAAGACAGTTTGTCTTTTTAAGTGAGCACCAGGATCATCTGCTCCCCACCCCCACCCCCAGGCCTCAACCTGAGAAGCCCAGGCAGGGGGAGGCTCAGGAGGGAAAACGTCCCTCTTGAGTGTCCACATCTCTACAGGGGACTTGGATTCCAGATGTGTATCTTCCCCTAGGGGCTCCACTGTCCTGCCAAAGAGAAGTGAATGGGTGAGGTCAGTTCTCTTGTGCTGTTTGAACAACCTTGCAGAGAAGTTTTAAGGAAGAAACAAAAAGAAAAAATAAACCAGGTAGTACACACCTTTAATCCCAGCACTCGGGAGGCAGAGGCAGGTGGGTCTCTGAGTTGGAGGCCAGCCTGATCTACAGATCAAGTTCCAGGACAATCAGGGTTACACTGAGAAATCCTGTCTTGAAAACAGAGAGAGAGAGAGAGACAGAGACAGAGACAGAGACAGAGAGACAGAGAGAGACCCAGAGAGAGAGAGAGAGAGAGAGAGAGAATAAAAGGTATAATATACACTGCCTGTCTTTGTCTCTTTTACTGTTGCTGTGATAACACCCTTTGCCAAAAGCAACTGAAGGTCTTCAGCTCACAGTTCAAGGTTACGTCCGTCATCCATAGAAAAGTTGCTGTGGCCAGAGCTCCAAGCAGCTACCTCATACAGTTCTCAGCCAGGGAAGGAACAGAGAGAGAGCAAAGGGTAAATGTATGCTTCTCAGCTGCCTTGAGCTATTTACACACCCAGGTTATGGCTCCACCCACAGTGGGCGGGTCTTCCTACTTTAAGGCTATTCTGACAATCCTCGAAGGCACATGCAGAGGCTCCTCTCTGGGAAGTCTAGATTTTGTTGACAATTGGCACCGCCTCTGAGCGCCTCTGCTTTTCAGAGCACCCTCTACATTTTTTTTTAAAGATTTATTTATGCTGGGCGTGGTGGCACACACCTTTAATCCCAGCACTTGGGAGGCAGAGACAGGCGAATTTCTGAG
This sequence comes from Mus minutoides, assembly GCA_902729485.2. NCBI lineage: Eukaryota > Metazoa > Chordata > Mammalia > Rodentia > Muridae > Mus > Mus minutoides. The sequence goes on along the minus strand of LR753990.1, from coordinate 74,061 downwards.
TTCTAGGCCAGCCTGGTCTACAAAGTGAGTTCCAGGACAGCCAGGGATATACAGAGAAACCCTGTCTCAAAAAACAAAACAAAACAAAAGAAAAAGAAAAAGAAAAAAACCGATTTATTTATTTATTATATGTAAGCACACTGTAGCTGTCTTCAGACACTCCAGAAAAGGGCGTCAGATCTTGTTACAGGTTGCTGGGATTTGAACTAATGACCTTCGGAAGAGCAGTCGGTGCTCTTACCTGCTGAGCCATCTCACCAGCCCCATACTTTATATTTATATATATTTTATTTGCAGCGGTACAGTGTACCCAGTGTTCACTATGCCCTGAGATCAATCCTCAGCATGGGGGAAAACTCATTTTTTTTTTTTAAATTTTAAAGATATGTTGCTAACCAATCTACAAGCTTTGAAATAAGAGACAGCAAAAATCAAAATCCCAGCTAGGTATGATGTCACATGTCTTTAATCTTAGCCCTCTGGAGACACAGCCAGGCAGATTTCTATGAGTTTGAGGTCAATCTGGTTTACATAGTGAGTTCTGGCAAGCCAAGGCTACTTAGTGGAACCCTTTCTTAACAAACAAACAAACAAACAAAAAATAAAATAAATGAATAAATAAATAGTCCAGTTGGTTGTGGTAGAACATTCCTGGCCCCAGCACTTGGGAGGTAGAGGCAGGAAGGTAAGGAATTCTAAGTCCCCCTTGGCTGCCCAGTGAATTTAAGGCCAGGCTGGTCTCCATTATACCTTGCTTCAAAACAAAGGGCTAGAGAGATGACTCAGTGGGTAAAGCGCTTGCTTTGCAAACACAAGCACCTGAGTTGGGATACCACAGAAAGGCTGGGTGTGGCAGCATGCTGGCATGCAGCCCATAACCCCAGAGCCAGGAGGATGGGGCCAGGCTGGGCACTCACTGGTCAGCCACTTTAATCAAAAATAGTGAATTCTAGGATCAGGGGTGGACCCTGTGTCAAAAAATAAGATGTCACTTACTGGCTCATTGCCTCAAGACCGCATCTAGCCATAGACATCCCATGCATACCACACACACACACATACACACACACACACACACACACACACACACACACACACGCACATGGACACACGCACACACTCGCTAAGACGGGGGCCAGCTGTGGGGTCACAAGCTGGGATCCTAGCAGAAGGAGGGAAAGGCAGAGGTGGTTCAGGAATTCAAGGTCATCCTGGGCTACATGCGGCCTTGTCTTAAAAAAAAAAAGTAAAAAGTGATAATGATTTTAAAGGAGGGAGAAACAAAAAGAAAGAAAAGCAAAGAAAGAAGAACAAAGAAAGAAGAGAAAAGAAAAGAAAAAGCAGGAAGAAGGCCAAACTCTCCAGCACCTAGACAGGTGATCGCTTCCCTGGTGACCACACTGTTCTGAACCGGGAGAGGTAGCAGCTGGGATCATCTGACAGTGCCTTGAAGGAGAAATGACATCTCAGCTCATGCTCAGATGCGGTCATGTTGCTGTGGTCAGGACTTCAGGGCATTGAGTAGAGAGGGAAGGAGAGAAGGAGGAACATGCCACTTCTGGAAACCGGCTTTCCTGACTCATAGGCGCAGCTTCGTGCTCTGCTGTTTGAAGCCTCCTTGTCCAGCCTGCGTGGGACAAAGCCCTTGTCCAAAGCCTCAGCTGTCCAGTGCACCCCGTGTAATCATTACTTAAATTACTAGGCTCGTGTCTGCAAAGAATTCAAGGCTTTGACCTTCAGGAACCAAGCCTCCAGGGAAGGGGAAGTTCTATTTTTGGGATGTGGATAATGAGAGAGAGGAGCAGGCAAGCCTCGCTCCTGGCTTTGTGGTATCTTTTCCAGCTTGGTGAATCAGGGCATCTGCCTCCCTCTCCCTCTATTGCCCCTGGCCCTCAATAATTTGGCTACAACTGTGGCAGCCCGATAGGTGTGCATTTGCACAAAAGAGATGTACGCCCCTAAGGGCAGCATTCCCAAAGTCTCCTGTGCTGGTGGAGGGATGCCATCAGGTAGGTGAACACGGCCCCAGATCATTAGCACAAAGTCACTGTTTGGCTGGGGGCCAGGGACAACCCACTGTCTGTTTGCTTTGGGTAACACCCAAGGACACACATTCTGAGAACCGTGAAAGTAGAAAACACTTCAAAACCAAAAAGCACGGGGAAAACCATATGCACACCCATCCTCTCAGAGCCCAATCTCTGCATTGGTTTCCTGGGATGCAGAGGGATCAATCCCTGCTTCCTGTTCCCTGACTGCAGGGGTGCTGCTCGTCCTGCTTCCTGCAGTCCTTCCCCTTTCTAGGACCTGCCAAATCTGTTGGCTTGACATAGCTTCTCTTGTTCAGGAGGTAAAGTCGTCAGACTAGGATTCCTGAGCAAACCAGGAAATATCCATCCTGCTAGTATTCAGGATGTGGGGCTGGGCAAAGGCCAGGCCACAGCCCACTTCAGGCCCAAATAGAAGATGACGTCAGAGGGAGCCTAAGGAATGTTTCCACTGAGTGACTCTTTCCAATGTTTGTGGCTGGCAGTACGGTTAGCCTGGCCCAGCCTTGTTACAGAAGAATAAAAGCAACTGGGCTTCCAGGTCACATGACCGGAGGTGGCAAAGCCACAGAGTTCCATTGGTGTTTGAGGAGGGAAAGGAGAGGACAGTGCCCATGGGTGAGCCCTTTCTGCAAAGCAGTATCAGGAAATTGTGCCAGGTTGAGAATGGACGCTCTGGGCTGCTTCCAATCCCTTCCATAGGCGAAAGGATGGGGTTTTGCGAGCCTGTCAGTACTACATTTAGCAACAATGCTAGATTCTTCCTCTTAGGTAATTTTCAAAAATGGAAACCAATTTTTCTCTAGGCGCTACATGAGTCAAAGACATACAGTCTGTAGGCTCACGCCTCAGTCCCAGCAAGCCTGATTCCAGCCCCACTCCATATAAATGCTTTTGTGGAAAATCAAAATCCTGGGGGTAAAACCAGAGAAGGGAGAAGTTGGGAAAGAAGGTTCCAGAGCCAAGTGAGGACAGATTGACATTATTTCCCTCTGTGGTTAGCAAAACAATGGCCTCACCTCAGTCTCTGGCGCCTGTGAATGAACATATTACATTATGTGCAGAAGGGACCTTGCAGATGTGATGGGAAGCTAGAGAGTTTGCCTGGTAAACACCTAGCCCTGGAGTCAGTCTTCAGCCTAGCATAACCAGGGTGTGGTGATGCTGGCCTGTAATCGCAGCTCTTGGGATATGGAGGCAGGAGGATCAGAGTTCCAGATCCTCCTCAGTTACACAGGCCACTCTTGACCCACCCTCCTACCCACTCCTCAAAGAAGAAGGAGGAAGAAGAGGAAGAGGAGGAGGGGAAAAAGACACAGAGTGGGTGTCTCTTACAGAACTAATTATTCACTGGTGAGTAGAGAGATCCACACCCCTGAGGTCACAGAAATCTATATAGATTTTGGCCTGAGAGTAAAGGCAAATGGGTTGATTTTTCTGTAGGAAAGTTAGTTTTTATTCCAAAAGCAATGGAAAACCACAGATTTATTGGGGAGGGCAACCTGGAAGGGTCTGATGAGTTCTGATATGTAGAGCTCAGGCTGGCTGATGTGTGGAGACTGGATTGCAAGGTTCACACCTGCTTAAGTGTCACAGTCAGCAGCACAGATTTGGGTCCCCATGGGATGCTCCCATCAGTATGGGATGCTCCTATCAGTATGGGATGCTCCTATCAGTATGGGATGCTCCCATCAGTGTGGGATGCTCCTATCAGTATGGGATGCTCCCATCAGTATGGGATGCTCCTATCAGTGTGGGATGCTCCTATCAGTATGGGATGCTCCCATCAGTATGGGATGCTCCTATCAGTATGGGATGCTCCCATCAGTGTGGGATGCTCCTCCCATCAATAAGTGCTGGAGGTCTGAGACGAGGGGAGATGATCGTGGACGGCTCTCACTAAGGAGCTCTTGGTAGCCCTAGTCAGACACTTATGAATGGGTGAGCAGATTGGAAGGAGCCCTTGTTGCTTTGATTTTTTTCAAAACCTACTTTTCATGATGGTTTTTCTTTTTCTTTTTTCTTTTTTTCCATGTGGAAGAGGTTTATTGAGCGGGTGAGGGGACAGAGAAGAGGAAAAAGAGAGAAAGAGGGGGAGGGAGAAAAGAGAGAAGAAAAAGAGTCATGATGGTTTTTAAATGCTCCAGCCTTCCTTCTAGCCCACCACCCACTGAGGCAGTGGAAAAGAAAGGTTACTAGGATACGGGGGAAGTGGCCCTGTTTAGAAATGGTTCTCTGCAGCGATTTCAATCTCCAATAGTCAGGATAACAGCGGTCTAGTTCAGTATTGTCAGGATAGCAAACAGGAATCAGCAGCATTGGCATGACCCAGAAGAAATAGCCAGGCCTCTGCCGAATCGACACAAGTCAGCAGGAGTGACCAAGACCAGCAGGGATGCCAGGAGAATTTCTTTGCTATGCTTCTCTCAACAAAGTAAAGATCAGCACTTGGGATGTAGAAGTAAGAGTATCTCTGTGAGTGAGTTCAAGTCCTGTCTGGGCTACACAGCAAGCTCTAAGACAGATAGAGATAAATAGTATGACCCTGTCTCAAAACAACAACAACAACAACAACAACAAGTCTGAGGATGGAGTTGAGTTGGTAGAGTCCTTGCATAGCATGAAAGAAACCCTATGTTTTATCCTTAATATCCTACAAACTGGGTGTGATGGCACCTGCCTGTGTCCCGGTGCTTGAGGAGAGTGGATGGATTCAGGAACATCAAGAATTCAGGGACATCCTTGAGACCAGTTTGGGATAGAAGAGGAGACAAAGGAAGAGGAGGAGGAAGAGAAGAAAGAAGAGGAAGAGGGGAAGGAAAAAAGGATGAGAAGAAGGAGGAGGAGAAGGAAGAAGAGGATGAGAAGGAGGAAGAGAAGAAGAAAGAAGAGGAGAAGGAGAAAGAGAAGGAAGAGGAGGAGGAAGAGGAGAAAAAGGAGGAAAATCCTAGAGATGGAAACTTATCTAGGGGCACCTGGCTGGGGTCAATGATCTCAGGGACCTTATGAGAGGAAGAAGGAAGGGGGAGCCATGACTATTGAAATCTGTTGGGGTCCACTGCCCGCGGTGGACGGAGTTCCTGGAGGATTGGCCCGAAGCTGAAATGAAACTAAGGGAGTGGGGGGAAGAAAGAAGAACTCCGAGGCTACATGGTTGCTTCTGCTTAGAACGTCTGTTTAATGGTGGACAAGCATTTGGGGATAAAGGAAGGGAAACCCCGCCCCCAGTCTTCTGCGCAGGCGTTCTGGAGTTTGGCGGGAACCCTGAAGTCTCGTGACATCTCGCAGGTTGCACAGGTGGGCTGGTCGTAGGAGGTGGGCCGCTGGTAAGCTGGGCGGAGCCGGGTGACCTAGAAGATGTGCAGAACCTGGCCGTAGGGGTACCAGGCTCTCTTAGCCTAGTTAACAACACAATGGATGCCATTGGGTGCAGCACAGCTCTGGTCATTGCACCAACTATGTTGGTGGAGAAGGGACACCACAGAAATCAAATCTGAAGATGCATTGATTGGTGGCTTTGGACATGAAAGGTCCTCAGACCAAGGAATGCAGGTGATTTCTAAAAGCTAAAAGGCCAAGTGGCAAAGACCCAGTCCACCTTGGGCTTTGGCTTCCAGAACCTTGAGGATGAATTTGTGTGAAGTCTGATCAGAAGTGAAGACACATAATGAAACGCCTGAAACTCACTCAGCCTTGCTCCCCTGGGCACTGGGAACAAACCCATCTGCTCAGGAAGCTGAAGATGCCATAAACCAAGGTCAAAGCCAGGATCTGAAGGTCAAGGAACCAAAACAGAGAGGGAGGCTGACTGTCCACAGACACAAGCAAGTGGCTGCACCCAGGCAACGCTTGCCTTTCTCCTGAACCCGGAGGGCTATTCGCATAGTTACCTTGTTCAAGATGCCCAGTGTTGTTAGATCTTTCCACTGAAGGCATAAAATATCACTTCATGTCAGTCCTACTAGTTTATTGGTTCTCCCTCTCAATCCTTCAAGTTTGAGGAACATTTCTACACAAGGTAATGAAGGACACATCCAAGTCTAACCAACACACTGTGGGCTGGGAGTGTAGCTTAGAGGCAGAATAACCACAAGGGCCAGAATTTACGCTCCAGTATCACGTGGAGATAGTTTATTACATAAGATCTTATTCGGGTGTTGGGCTCAGTGGGTTCAATGCTTGCTGTGTAACCATGGAGTCCTGAATTCAATCCACAGCAACCACGTTAAAAATTGGGTGTGAGAGTGCCGGGCATGGTGGCGCATGCCTTTAATCCCAGCACATGGGAGGCAGAGGCAGGCAGATTTCTGAGTTCGAGGCCAGCCTGGTCTACAGAGTGAGTTTCAGGACAGCCAGGGCTACACAGAGAAACCCTGTCTCGAAAAACCAAAAAGAAAAAAAAAAAAAAAAAGGGTGTGAGGGCACATGGATGAAGTTCCAGCAGTGGAGTGGAGGTGAGGATGGAAAGGCAGCACCCGGAGGCATGCTGGCCCACCAACTAGCTAAAACAGCAGGCTCGAGGTTCACAGAGAGATGTCTCAAAGATAAGTAAGGCAGTGTGTAGCTTTAACTCCAGTACTTGGAAGGCAGGGACAGGTGAATCTCAATGAGTTCAAGGACAGCCTGGTCTACATAGCAAGTTCTAGGCCAGCCTGAGCTACACAAATGAGGTGTAGCCAGGGTCAACGAGGCCTAAAGGGGAAGGTTATATGGGAGACAGAGCCTAAAGGCTCAGTGGGACTCGAGCCCTAGTCTCAGTAAGGTGGCCCAGGAGAACAAGAAGAGTAGTGTTCTATGGCGTGAAGAGATGCTGTGACCGCAGTTTCCGAGGCTTAGTTCATCCTCAGCATGGCAGGAAGCATGGCATACAGGCAGGCATGGTGCTTGCTGGAGAGAGTTCTAGATCTGGATTCTCAGGCAGCAGGAAGAGAGAGAACACTGGGGCTTGCTTGGGCTTTGAAACCTCAGAGGCCCCCCCCACACACACCGCCTCCAACGAGGCCACACCTCCTAAGACCACTCTCTCTAAGCATTTAAATGTATGAGCCTACGGGGGGGGGGGGGGGGACCATTCTTATTCAAACCATGACAGAGATGAGGGTTGTCACTATACAGATGTAGACACAGACATGGTAGTGAAAACGTTGCACAGGAGGGCAAACCCAAAGTCTATAGTCCAACAGGCAGCCAGGGATCCTGTGAGGCCTGTCTGTGCCTTCACATCTCTCCATGTGGCTTGCGGCACTCCAGGCCAGTGCCTGGTATCATGTAACCACATCTATGAACTCTCATCAGGGAATGCCATGTTCTGGACAGTCTGGGAACAGGAGGGTCTCTCTCTGTTGGGGATTGGTTCTAATGCTTTGATTTAATCGGGAATCTGCATGTCCAAACATTAAAGGTCCCTGTCCGCATAAGTTTGTATCATCAAGAAAGATGCCAGTGAGCCAGGCGAGGTGGCGCACGCCTTTAATCCCAGCACTTGGGAGGCAGAGGCAAACGGATTTCTGAGTTCGAGGCCAGCCTGGTCTACAGAGTGAGTTCCAGGACAGCCAAGGCTACAGAGAAACCCTGTCTCAAAAAACCAAAAAAAAAAAAAAAGAAAGAAAGAAAGATGCCAGTGGCCAAAGACTGGGAGACAGGGTGGGACCTTTAGTTTTTCCTAGTTTTTTAGTTCCTAGTGTGGGCAAAAAAAAAAAAAAAAGAAGAAGACAGAGAATCGCCATGACTTGGGGGAGAAGGATGGGATGCAGGAGATGCAGGAGAGAAAGCCAACCAGCCACGTGAGATTTCGGGTGGGTGACCACTGGCCACTTCCCCTATTGGGCCTGGGGTAGCAGGGGAAGGATTAGAAGTGCCCAGCCTTTGAGTGAGCCAAAGTATTTCAAAAATAAGCGAATGTTTGTGTGTGTGTGTGTGTGTGTCTTTCATTTGCAGATCCAAAGGGTTGCTGGGTGGGCAGCTGGAAGCACTCAAGCGGGGAGCACATAGCAGACTAGCTAAACACACCACTTTCCTCTCTCTCTCTCTGAGTCAGTGCTTCTCTGTGTAACACTGGTTGTCCTGTGCTCTGTTGACCAAGTTGGCCTTGAACTCAGAAATTTGCCTACTTCTGAGTACTGGGATTCAAGGCGGCACTGCCCCTGCCCTGGCTTGGAACGTGAGTCTTAACATTTTGCAGATGTGAACATTTCCTTTCTCTTACAACTCTCCAGGCTGTGATATACTGTAAAACAAGAAATTTTGTTTCCGTACTTGGGGAGTTGAACTTACCGGGGAGGTTGGGCATAGTGGTACATGCCTGAGCTCCCAGCACTCAAGAGACAGAAGGACTACATTGGGTTTGAGGCCAGACCTGGAGTCTGTTCCCAGTCCCTCTATATGGAGGATCACCACCATATGGAATTTTGGTTTCAGGAGATCCAGTACCTTCTTCTGACCTCCATAGGCGTCAAGTATGTACACCGTGCACTTGTATACCAGACAGGCAAAACGCCCATACATATGACACAGATTCAATGCATCTAAAAATGTTTTTTTGTTTTGTTTTGTTTTGTTTTGAGACAGGGTTTCTCTGTATAGCCCTGGCTGTCCTGGAACTCACTCTGTAGACCAGGCTGGCCTCAAACTCAGAAAACCACCTGCCTCTGCCTCCCAAGTGCTGGGATTAAAGGCATGTGCCACCACAAAAACAAACAAACAAACAAAATAAAACAAAACAAAACAAAAAACCATCCTCATTCCTGTAGCAAGTTCAGGATCAGCCTAGGTTACACAAAGTCCTGATTCAAAAGACCAAATCCTTTTTTTTTTTTTTTTTTAAGTTGTACTTATACTGTCTTCAGACACACCAGAAGAGGGCATCAAATCCTAGATGGTTGTGAGCCACTCTGTGGTTGCTGGGAATTGAACTCAGGACCTCTGAAAGAGCAGTCAGTGCTCCTAACCGCTGAGCCACCTCTCCAGCAAGACCAGATTCTTTAAAAATAAAAAATAAATAAATAAAAGAAGGGGCTGGAGAGATGGCTCAGTGGTTAAGAGCACTGACTGCTCTTCTGAAGGTCCTGAGTTCAAATCCCAGCAACCACATGGTGGCTCACAACCATCTGTAATGAGATCTAATGCCCTCTTCTGGGGTGTCTGAAGACAACTACAGTGTACTTATATATAATAAATAAATAAATAAATAAATAAATAAGATAATTATAAAAAAATAAAATAAAAAAAAAATCACCCAGGGAAGTTAGCTTCAGGCATGGCGGGTAAGGTTCCAGACTTTTTTTTTTTTTTTGGTTTTTTGAGACAGGGTTTCTCTGTATAGCCCTAGCTGACCTGGAACTCACTTTGTAGACTGGGCTGGCCTTGAACTCAGAAATCGGCCTGTCTCTGCCTCCCAAGTACTGGGATTAAAGGCGTGCGCCACCAGGGCCAGTGAAGGCTTTGCAGGTAAAAGTTCATGACACCAAGCTCAACACCCTGAGTTCAAACCCTGAGACCTCGTGATGGATGCAGAGGACAGACCCTAGAAGGTCTTCTGACCTCTACACTCACATTGTGGCATACAGGTGTGCACATGGACATACACTCATACACACAGAGAGACACATAGACACATAAATACACACAGACACAGACACACACATACACACACACACACACACACACATACACACACGCACCAATTATAAACTTTTGGCCACTTGACAGCCTAGACACACACACACACACACACACACACACACACACACACACACACACCAATTTAAACATTTGGCCACTTGGCAGCCTTGAATTCCTGGGTGCAGAGGCCTGGCCTAATGAATAACTTCTGGTCTTCTCTCTAGCATGAGGTGGAAGGGAGGAGGTGGAGGTGTGGGGGACGCTTGGGTATTTTTCTCTGGGAAAGCTGCCCAGAGGAGCCTAGGAAGGAAAACAATTCCTTTCACCTGTAAGCCAGGTATGGCCTGGGAACAGAGGCTGAGCTGATAAGTCAGAATTCCAGACTGGCCCAAGGCCAAGGCCAGGTGGGCCTTGCTGACACAGGCTGGTTAATGTGTGTGTGCCAGGTGGGCCTTGCTGACACAGGCTGGTTAATGTGTGTGTGTGTGTGTGTGTGTGTGTGTGTGTACATGTTTGCATGCTTGTGTTTCTGCACTGGTGCTTGGAGCTAGCTGTTTCTTTCTCCTGGAGCTTCTCAGGCCCTGGGTTCCTGATGTGGCTTTGAAGGGAGCAATACAGCAGCCTAGCTAACACAGAGGAAGCTCTGGTGGTACTTGGCCTCCCAGACTGGGGGAAGGGCTTGGGGTTTGTTACAAGCTTTGCTGAGAATTGGTTTGACAGCTCCCATAAGGCCCTTCATCTCCCAATCCTTCCAGAGACACAAAAGAAAACCAACATCTTGTTCCCATCCATTCCTGGCTCCAGGGTCGTCAGGGTGCTGTTTGCCGGTTTCTACAGATAGGATAAAGTTCTTTAGGAAAGGAAAGGGTATAGAAAGTTGCCCGGGATGGGGGAGGTGAACAAGAGACCAGAGAGGTGAGGAGGCCAGAGGATGAGGCAGCAGCGACACAGAGGAGCCATTGTGTCCACTGGAACCAGCGCCAGACTGGAGCCCCCCTCCCACTGGGTCTCCTGAGCAGAAGGGGAACCGGCCCCGAGGCCCAAGTAGAAAATGTCCTGCAGGCTGCTCTGCTCTCCCACGGACTGAGTTTCCAGTCAACCTTGCCCCCACGCTTGCTCGCAGAGTATGAGAAGTTCCAGGCCCAGGCCTCAAAGAAAAGCGAGACCTTGACCCAGGTCAGCATTTTGAGCGTAAATTTACCCCATCTTTCCTATCCCGTGCCTCAGTTTCTCCTTAGTTGTTAATGACTTGCTTTTCGGGCTTGATAGACACTCCTTCCCAAACCGTGGGAGAGCAGAGGAGGGTGTTTCCTACAGTCTGGGCAGCCAGCCCCCCTCCAAGCTCAAAATCTCGGGGAGAATAGCCTCCTAGATAGCAACGCCAAATCTGGTCTCTGGTAAGGAGAGGGGGCAGGGTAGATAAGGGAGCGAGCGGCAGAGAGCCTGGCTCCCCTGCAGAGCCCCCTCCTCCCACCGCGGCTCGTGTCCCCGAAGCGCGTTACCGCGGCACTGCGGCTGCATAGCTGCAATCCTTGTCCGCGCTGAATTCCAGGGGTGTGAGGTGGGAAGCCGGGGATAGGGGGTAGGTGCAGGACCAGATCTTGGTGGCCACGAGTCGCGGCACCGGGGGTGGGTGATGACGCCCTTGCTCCCTCCAACTCCTCATTTTTTTTTTTTTGGTTGGTTGGTTGTTTCCGGGAGTTTCTCCACCCGTGAGCGTGTCGCTGAGTCACCTTCTCGGAAGGCACTCTGGGCGTTCATGATCCGGTCAGGCTGTCCCGCGGCGGTACAGAGCTAAGGCATGTATTGCAGTGACGCGTGCGGAACCGCAGGTCCAGCCTGTGCCCCTGACCCTCCTGGAGACTCCTAAAATACTGAGAAACTCGGTCGGGGAACTCCAGGGTCCTCTGGGAGAGAAGCCACCTTCAAGGCGTGACCTAGTTCACTGCAATCCTTTCTTATCTGGGTCCATTTTCCTCTTGGACTCGCCTCTTCAGGACTTTAAGAAGCGATGCGAAGATAGAGGTGGGTGGGGTCGCGCGGGGGCCGGTGCGGGCGCGCTAGATCTCTGTAACTGGAGCTAAACCAACGCAGCTTCCTTGGGAGTTTGGTGTCTGTTTTGGTGCTATCTGGGTAGGTCACCAAGTCGGATTTGGAAGCTTCTTTTTCCCAGTCTCCGCTAATAATTTTCCAGGAATTTAACTCCGGTTAGTCACGGACACCCTCAGGTCACTTGCCATGAAATATATCACTTACACAACTATGCGACTTGTTTATCTCCACCGAAGCGCATACACCCGGGCACGTGTGTATTTTCACCCCGAGTTCTCCTGAAGGGGTGGGGAGCGGTGGGACCACGCCCCCATGCTAGCCTCTCCAATCCCGATGAGAGCCCCCATTGCCCTGTCCAGTTCCTGGGTTCCTCCAGTTGGTGAGGATCGTGGATCCGGATCATCCGCGGCAGGCAGCACCTTAGGCCTTGATAGTGTTCCCTGGGGGGAAAGACTCCACCTTTGGAGGTTGCTGACAAGGCTCCCTCTCTAGACTTCGTCCCCAAACCGGTTCAGCTTTCTCCCGAAAGGCGCGCTAGACTGCTTCGGATTCGGCGTCTGAGTGAGCCAGCGACTGCACCTGGAAGCTAAAAGTAAAGGCACCGCGGAGGAGCAGGGGAGGAAGAGAAGTTCGCGGGTGGCGGGTGACCGGACCCTGGCCCAGAGCCAGGACAGAACTAGGGTCTGGATGTGGAATTCTGATCAGGCTAGGGCTAGGCGACGCCAGAGTGGCTGCCTCCCTACTGTGAACAGCAGTTTCGAGGTTCAGCAAGCGCAGACCCACGCGTACCCGAAGCCCACTCGGATGTTGGGCGCCGGCACGTGGGATGCGCCCTCGCTTTCGCGCTCCGGGGATGCGCTGCTTCAGGCCTGGCTCAGAACCCCACCTCTTGCGGACTTCCTGAGCTGTTCTCCAGCACGGGGGCGCACAATCGTGTCCCGGGATCCAGCCCCTCATCTGCGCGTGGCCGAGCCCTGGCTGGCGCGACTGTGTTCAGGGAGGTGCAGTGAGATCCCAGGCGGGTTGGGGACCAGGGCGGCGCGCAACTCTGGTTCCACCCCGAGAGCACAAGGAACGCGGGGCGTGGCCAGGCCGGCCCAGAGGCTCAGTGCCCTCCCCGGGCCGCCGCGAAGTTGAGCAAAAAGTTTGAGGCTGGAGTGGGGCAATCCCTTGGAGTCGGTGTCAGCCCAGTGCTTCAGTTGTCCCTCTGTCGCGGGGCTGAGTCGGAGAGGAGCTGCTTTCCGCTACTGGCCGCCAGTGGGACAGATTGGGTAGGGATCCCCCTTCTCCCGCGCGCGCCCTCCCGTAGTTGGTGGTGCCTTCGTGGATCCGTGAAGGAGAAGGCCCCATGCCTGCGTCTCAGCGTACACTCGGGCTCCCGCAGGGCAGACCGCAGTTGTGGGTCCGCCCAGCACGGGCAGGCTTTTGCGGGACTTGGGCACTGTTCTCACGAGTGCCGCACGCACCCCCACCCCCACCCTCTTGGAGACTCGGAGACTCAGCGGCTTCGGAGTTCAGGCAAGGGAACGGGCGACTGGGCAGGTTGCGACGGGGTTCTTCTTCCCAGAGTACGCTCCTCTCAATGCCAGTTCTGGGAACTGTATGCAGTTGGATTCTCCACCAACTGCGAAGGGTGAAGAGCCGGCCCGACGAAGAGAGCCACTGGTCACTGACTCATGCGTCGGGCCCGAATCCGGTGTCCTCTGGAACGGAATGTCTGTGGGGTGGGAAGCTCATTCTGGAAAGCTAGACCCCAGATCCACCGGACTCTGGTGATTCAGTCGCGAGCCAGGGGCTCTGGTTGGGCACTTTGTTCCACGTGCATGGAGCCCAGGCAGAGATCCCCACCACTCTTTCCTCCTGTCCCTCAGATCTGGCTGCCTCAGGGAATGACGAGGGCGCTCACACAGCCCAGGGAGGTGGAGAGGGCGAGCCCCAGGGCCAGTCGCCAGACACCCTCCTGGGCAACGCCGATAAGAAGCTGAACACAGGAGCCGCCGTTACCTCTAGCAGCGCCGGGGCAGCACCGGTGGCCCCTTGTCAGCGGGAGCCCCGGGACCTGGCTATGGAACCAGGTTTGTGGGGTACCTGTCTGGGAAAGGCTAAGGAGATCTCTTTACCCAAGAAATGATGGACAGCAGAAAGAAGCCTAGGGTCACTCGAAAGAAACATTTTTGTCCCGCGAGGCCAGACATCGTCTGCCCCAGGGCCAAGGAAAGGTATTGCGGTGTCCCACTCAACCTGTGGGAGGCCGCTTCCTCTGAATGGGTTGTGGTGATGGGTGGAGGATCCCAAGAACTGGGACCCTCCACCAATGTTCTCATAGCTCTCTTCGGCCCTCTAGCGGCTGATTGTGGACATTACCATTCTGTTTTTGTTTTAAGGTTTATTTTTATGTGTGAGTGTTTTGACAGAATACTTATATGTATAAGCACTAGGCTGTGTATTTGGCTCCCTTGGAGGCCAGAAGAGGGCGTATAGATCCCCGGGAACTGGACCTGGGAGTTTGGGACCACTGTGAGCCACCTTTCGGGTGCTGGAACTGAACCTGGGTCTTGTAGAGGAGCAGCAAGTACTCCTACCTAGGGAGCCCTCTCTCCAGCCCCATGTGGTGGTGTTGTGATTTGTTTGTAGCAGAGTGCCCCCGGGGACTGCTCCCGCGGCCGTGCAGAGTGCTGGTGTTGCTGAACCCCTGCGGTGGCAAGGGCAAGGCTCTGCAGCTCTTCCAGCGCCATGTGCAGCCCCTCCTGGAGGAGGCGGAGATATCCTTTAAACTGATACTCACCGGTGAGTACCGACCCCAGAGGGTGAAGGGAGCATTTCATGCCAGAAAACCAGCTCTGAGAACATCAACTCTTTCACCAGAACGGCAGAACCATGCCAGAGAGCTGGTGTGTGCAGAGGAGCTGGGTCGCTGGGACGCCCTGGCAGTCATGTCCGGTGATGGTCTGATGCACGAGGTAAGGAATGCGCTAAAGGATGGCCCAGAGAGCTCGGGATGGTTTTTCTGGACTGAGACACTCTGCTTTAACAGGTGGTGAATGGGCTAATGGAACGGCCCGACTGGGAGACTGCCATCCGGAAACCCCTGTGTAGCCTCCCTGGAGGCTCTGGCAATGCACTGGCAGCTTCCATGAACCACTATACTGGGTGAGAGCTGAGGGTCAGAGTGGGCATCATGTCCCCTACCGCCATTTTCTGAGTTCCTGTGGGAAGCTCCACTTTCTTCTGGAGTCTCATCCTCAGTTTACTGGTCCTAGGGAGCCTCCTTCTGCTGTCACTGACTCCAGTGACTCCCTAGGGAGCACGGCTGCACTGCTAGCCCCCATTCCTCAAAAGGATCCCAAAGAGAACGCAAGAGGGCTCCAATCCCATCTGACCTTTAACCTTGCAGGTACGAGCAGGTGACGAATGAAGAACTCCTTGTCAACTGCACACTGCTGCTGTGCCGCCGGCGCCTGTCACCCATGAATCTGCTGTCCCTACACACTGCTTCTGGACTGCAGCTCTATTCTGTGCTCAGCCTGGCCTGGGGCTTCATTGCTGACGTGGACATCGAGAGTGAGAAGTACAGGCGTTTGGGGGAGTTTCGTTTCACAGTGGGCACCTTCTTTCGCCTAGCAAGCCTGCGTATCTACCATGGCCAACTGGCCTACCTTCCTGTAGGAACTGCAGTCTCTAAGAGACTTGCCTCTACACTGGTGCAGAAGGGCCCTGTTAACACACACCTTGTTCCTCTGGAGGAGCCAGTGCCTTCTCATTGGACTGTGGTACCAGAACAGGACTTCGTCCTGGTGCTGGTGCTGCTACACACTCACCTGAGCACCGAGCTGTTTGCGGCACCCATGGGCCGCTGTGAGGCTGGTGTTATGCATCTGTTCTACGTACGTGCAGGGGTGTCAAGGGCTGTGCTGCTGCGCCTCTTCCTGGCCATGCAGAAGGGCAAGCATATGGAATTTGACTGTCCATACCTGGTTCATGTGCCTGTGGTTGCCTTCCGCCTGGAGCCCAGGAGCCAGAGGGGCCTGTTTGCTGTGGACGGAGAGCTGATGGTATGTGAAGCTGTGCAGGGCCAAGTGCATCCAAACTACCTGTGGATGGTCTGTGGCAGCACAGAGTCCCCATCCGGCTGGGACTCCCGGCGGAGGCCACCTCCAGAAGAACCAATATAACTCTGTGCCTTTGTCTACTCTGTCTGCGCTGAGATGGGACCCTCCCCTGCATCCATCTCCTGGTATGAGAGGTTATTTCTAAAGCTCCTATGGAGGTGGTGGGGACCCCCGCAGAGAAAGCTAGGTGGGGCTATGTCTTGGAAAGAAAGCTCTACCTTCCAGTTAGAGTGAGACCCCAGGTAGAGCCCTGCTGGCTGGACCAGTTGCATATAGAGACACTCCCCATTGCTCTTGGGGACCTTCTTTGGGAACCAAATTCAAATAAAGAGACTTTTCCAACCTGCTGATCCTATCCTGGGGATTGGGAAGGGAATGGGGTATTAACACCAGCAAGGGCTATGGAATTGTGTTATCAGGGATTGAACGCATTTAGTTATATCCCACGAGACAGTCATGTGTTGGACACTTCACTCCCTATGGGCTGATAATCAGCCTGGCCAGCAGCCCTACCTCACACATGGGAAGACAGGCTCTGTGCTGCGCCTCTGACCTCAAATACAGGGCACTCAAGTGGATATGGATAGAGCTGGGAATTGTTCCTTCGTTAGAAGCCTCAAGGCAGGTTCTGTTGACTGTGGACCTCAGATCAACTGTACCTCCTTACTTGGTACTGTCAATTGCTGGTTTCTTCACAGATGCTGGGACCTCCCCCAGGGCCATTTACATACAATTCTGCCCTAATTTCAAGTGGTCTTGGGAAACCATAGAGCATATTATGAAGTGGGCGTCCACGTAGCTACAGAGAAGCCATCATCCATGCTGGGTGGATGTTCTAGTGTGGTTGAGTCAGTCCTGTGCTCCTGCCTGAGGGCAATCTTTGGTGGACCTGCACATTGGTGTTGGGACCCAGTGAGAGGAAGACTTGCCTACATCTCTAGGAAGGGACTCTTCTGACTAAACAAAAAACGACAGGCGCAATTTCTTAAAACATAAGAACTGGGAGCTGGGCGTGGTGGCTCACGCTTTTAATCCCAGCACTCGGGAGGCAGAGGCAGACGGATTTCTGAGTTCGAGGCCAGCCTGGTCTACAAAGTGAGTTCCAGGACAGCCAAGGCTATACAGAGAAACCCTGTCTCGAAAAAACAAAAAAAAAAAAAAAAAAAAAAAGAACTGGGTTACACCCATGAGCTATCTCTGGGTCCACCCAGGACACCTCAGCCCTTCCCTGCTTGCACTTAACAGGAATTCTAGGCAGAAATGAAAAGGAAGCTGTGGGACAGGGCAGATGTCAATCCCCTAACCTGGGCAACCGGTCCAGCCTGGAGCCCACAGTGCCGACCCCTGACCATTGCTAGAGACCATGCTGTGCTATCAATCCCCGGGAATCCTGAAGGAGCTGAGGAGGCAGCTGTAGGATACTGGCTTCCACTACCCAGCGCTGAGAGCTGGCTGCTGGCTGCATCATCAACACTCACCCAACAGACTCCACCTGAGAGATGAAGTTATCAGGCAGTGGAACCAGACCAACCACCCCCACAGTCTCCCTCGGGGAAGTGGTATAGGAGGGTGGATCCTGGCACACAGACAGCAACATCAGCCTGAATGAATGGCAGAGGCAGGTTTAATGTGCCATCTTGTTTTGTTAATGAGCCAACCCCCCAAAAAAATGCAAGTTAAAAAAAAGTTTAATCACACAGCACTTTATACAGGTATTGTAAGCAGTAGGCATTCACATCTCCACGTGAACAATGGCCTGGGAATAGCCCCAGCAGGCCCATGTGCCTGAGTGTTCCCAAGGCTCTGCTGGCCTGGTGGTCCTGGCACAGCACAGGTGTGGAGCCCACTTAAGGCTGACAAGACGCATCATGCTTTGGCTTTTTTTGTGTTTTGTATTTTGTCTGTCTTTTTTTTTTCTAGTAAGAGTTATTAGTATCTTTGCTTTTGAGATTTATTTTTTTCAACCTTAAATATTACATACACCAGAAACGACAAGAGTTGTAATGTGCTCACCGGCAGGCATCCTCTCTACCTGGAGCTTCACATTATCAAAAGCTTAGAAACTTGTAAACCTCTGGGCCTGTGGGGTGGGGTGGAGCTCCCGCTGCCGTCCAGCCTCCCCCTCAGACTGCCCTTGCAGAGAGTCTATAAGCCAAGGCTGACTAGAGAGGCTGAGCCACTGGATGGGAGAGGCCCTTGTCGCTGGCCTGGTTTGTGCAGATGCTCCTGTCACCTCAGTGGTGATAAAATGAGGCTTGATGGAGCAGATGACAGGCAGGTCTGAGCAAGGCTGCTACTATCACCGCCATCTTGGACTGGAAGAGCAAGGCACCTGTAGCCATTTCTGTCCAAGCAGCACATTCTCAACTCATGTGAGGGCTACAACCTCTCCTGGTGTCACTCTGAACCTTAGCTTAATCCTAACCTCTCTTAGAGAGTAAGTTCAATAGGCCTAAGGGCTATAACGCACTGGCAGGCCAGAGCCAGCCACAGCAGCCACAGCTCCGAGATGGAGGTACACGGGATAAAGGACCTGGTGTGTGGCAGCAGGAGGGTCTGGGACGTAGGGAGGCTACTGTCAAGCTGGAGAGGAGAGGGGCCGGGAGCACTGCAGGAGCAGCCACACTTCATGCAAGGCACGCCCACCCTCCTGCCGTCTGCAGGTTCCTCAACACCCCATCTCTGACCTGAGAAGGGACAGCTAGGGAACAAGTGCCAGGACACTCTGCCTGGGACAACGGGGAACTTGAGTGAGTTCCCAGCCTTAGGTGCCTGCCTCTGAAGCATAACGGAGGGACAGAACGCAGCATCTCGGGACACTTCTTGCACTTCAGCATCAAACTTGCCGCAGGGAGGAGAGGGCAGCAGAAGGTTCCAACTAGGGACAGGAAGGGGCGGGAAGAGGGGCAGGATCTCAGGAAGGGAGGGAGCAGGCAGCGGCTGACCTCTCCCACCATGACACTCCCTTTCAAGCATGGGCAGCTACTTGTCCTCTGTGCTCTCCGGCATGCCCGCCTCCAGCAGGGCGGCACGGAACTGTGTCAGGACCCCCCGGATGCTCTTGATGAAACCCTTGGAGAGCGGGAAGAGGGGGAAGCCGATGTCAGGGTAACCGCTCTTCTCAGGCAGGAAGCTGCGGTAGCTCTTCCTCCTCCTCTTTGGTCTAACGCTGGGAGGTGCAGATGCATCAGGGGCTGACTCAGTCTGCTCTGTGTGGTCTCTGCTTGCTGAGGCAGGGCCCTGGGCGCCACCCTCTGAGTCTGAGCCCTGGGACGCCTCCCCAGGGGTCATCCCGACATCCTCAGGCTCTTCACGACCGGAGTCTGAGAGTTCAGCTGCAGCCAGGGGCTCTAGAGAGCTGCTGTCTTTAGGGGCCCCATTGGGCATCGCCTGGGCCCTCTCCAGCATGGCATGGGTTTCTAGCCAGGACTCAATTCGGTTCACCAGCCGCCAGCCACCCACGCTGAAGTGCTGCCGAATCTCCTGTTCAAAGACCTCAGGAGGTCGTCGCACCAACTGGGTCATAGACTGCACCACACGGATCAACGCCATCTCGTTGTAGCAGCGACTGTTCTCATAGCCTTCCTGCAGGCCCCGGTCACTGTCAAAGCCAGCTTCATTGTAGTATGGCTCATTCACCAGGATCAGACCTGCCACAAAGAGTCCCTTAGTAAGTGGGGTAAGCCCCGAGGGCAGGCTTGCCTGTGGCCCTCAAGAGGACAGACTGTCAGTACACCAGAGCCCATCCTACCTTGGATGGAGATGAGCACCTGGAGAAGGCTAGACTTGCTTGTCCACCTCTCTGTCCCCTGAAACACAAACACAACCTTTAGATCTGTCCCAAATGGACACCAGCTCTACTGGGCAATGGGGCCCATACTTACCTTCCCAATCCAGGTACCTAGGAGGCTGACACACACTTTCCCATTGTCATACAGGTTGGGGTTCAGGCGGCCACTGCACTGGGAGAGGTAGCAAAAGTGGGGGGGCACCGCAGGGTAGATGTTGGGAAGCTGGATGTCAAATAGGTAGAGGCCATCTTCGTAGGGAGTCCGAGTGGGGCCCTTGATCAATGCGGAGAAGAGGTCCTGGAAGGAGGCACAGGAGGAGGGCTGGTGTCTGCAGTTTGCTCTCACATCCCCCAGAGCACCGCCAAGATCCGCAGATCCGAGGGCAGTACTCCAGAGCCACAGCCAAGGAGACATCTAAGCCAAGCAGCATTTGCTTTGGGGTGGGGGTGGGGGTGGGGTATAGAGTCACAGCTTGAGGGATGGCACTGGTACTGAGGGTCTGAGCTGGAAGGCAAACACTGGCAGAGGCCAGAGAACTATGCTATCCAGGAAACAAGCATTGTGTGTCTCTTAAGTATTTCCATGTATGAATCCTCGCCAGGGTACCAGAGCAGAGCAGATAGCAATTGGGAAGATGGAGAGAAAGGAGGACCCTCGAATGGGGTCTAAGGTGCCCTGTAAGATGCCTTGAGGACGTGGGAAAAGTCTGCTTTGTTTTGTTTCTCTCACTTCCCCTCAGCTGAGCTGTGCCAGGCTGGGGACTTCCTAAAAGAATTTTCACTAAACCCAAGAGAAACAGATGTCCCTGGGGTCCTTAAGTAAGGCTTGGCATGATAACTGCCACCCGTAGTCCCAGCACTTGGGATGCTGAGTCAGGAAGACCACTGTGCGTGCCTGGCACCGACTGAGAAGGGCAGCTGTGTGTAATGACAGACTGAACAGAGGACCATGTGCTGTGGTGACAGGGAAGGCAGCGTGCATTCAGAAAAGGTCCTGTGGAAGGAGCCACTAGGAGGGAGCAAAGGCCTCGAGTTTGTGGGAATGGAGAAGGATAGCAAAGGCAGCCTCCTCCTGCCAGGCTCCAATCTCCTACAGCTACATGGATACAGTGCTTCTTCCAGAAGGGTGTCCATGTGGCTCTATTCTGATACCTCAGTTACCTGTGTCTGGAACCACAGCAAGGTGGCGGTGCCACCCCTCAAGCCCCATGACATCTGTACCCAGGCGCCTCCCTGAGTTCCCAGCAGCCCACTTGCCATTCTGTCCTCAAAAGTCTTGACCATGATGCCATCGGGCAGTGAGGTGGCCAGCAGAGCCATCTCCTTCCGTACTGTGCTGAAGAACTTCTTAGCTTCCGGGGGCTGGAACTCAATCTTCTTGAAAGAATGGTTTGCTGCAGGGGAGAGAACAGTCAGGATGGAGTGAAGCCCGTGTGCATCCCACTACAATCCCCCAGGACACAGGGTGATGGCAGAGGCAGGAACTCAGGGGAGGAGAGGTGACTTACAGGGTGCAAACTCCAGCACAGAGAACACCTCGCCCTTGGCGCTGGTGAAGGTGACGCCAGGCCTGCCACCACACTGCTGACAGAGCACAGGTGTCTCACTGGGCCACTCGGCTCTCACTGGTGACTGCACCTCAGCTTTCTCCTCCTTGCGGTCTGTGTCGGGTACCGCCTCCATCTTCTCCTCCTCGGCGATGGCCACATTGTCCAGGGTCTTCTTGAGGTTCTCCTGTAGCTTCTTGATATCATCCAAAAACTTCTTCTCTCGGGTTGGCTTCTCGGGCTCCACGGTGGGTGAGGTGGGCGAGCCCGTGAGCAGCTGCTCCACCGTCATGTTCTTGAGGCTTTCCAGGATCTTGATGGCCTCCTTCAGTTCCCGGAAACTCTTGGGAGGCCCGTCCTTGCCTGCTTTTTCCATCAGCCCCGCCACGGGGGCAGCCATGGCCACGGCGCCCTGGATGGCAGCTGTGGCCGCCTCTTCACTGATTACAACACCCTTGTCCTCCTCGGGGGCAGCCGGCTGCTCCGCAGGCAGGATGGCGGCCAGATCCTCTATCTTGGGGTGCTCATCGTCCACGAGTCCGTTGTCGGTCTCCCAGCTGTCGCTGTCATCCTCCCACTCATCCGAGGAGGCCCCACTGGTGCTGCCTTCCACGGAGTCATAGTCGGACTCCTCGATCTCAGACTCGATGTTGTATAAATGCTAGGGGAAGAGGAGGAAAGTCCAGACAGAACTCTTAATACTGGGGAGCTTTGGAGTCCCCTCTTTGCTGTCTACAGCTCACTGAAGCCTGGGTGACCCCCTTCCCTGGTCTCAACCTTTCATCTGAAATCCTGTCTCTGCTACGAGACCCCCAGTTCTCTGCAACAGATCCTTTGCCCGACTTGCACCCCAAGCAGTACACAAAGCTAAGTTAACACCCGGGCCACCTCCTCTCAGGCCATCGGGAAGGAGTGAGGGGCACAGGGAACCTCAGCAAAGCCAGCCTACTACCAGGACTCAGGCCAGGTATTGGTGTGGACATAAGGTCTTCATGGGCTGCACCAGGAATGAATAGGTAACCTTACTGGCAGGCAAAGTAGGGGCACTGGAGTTGGTCACACTGTGGCCTGCTTTCCCCTGGAATGGCTGCTGAGGGGAGGGATCAGCCACTCTGTCCATCTGGCACTTGTGTGCACCAGGAAAGCAGAGCTGGACGACAGGGTCAGTTCAAGTATGGCAGAAGAAGGGGGCCAGCCTTTTCCTTCTCTTCTTTATGAGTCAACAGCTGTCCTAGAAACAACAGTGGGGAACACCCTGCATTTCCTAGCACACTGTGATGATCTAAAGGTTTGGGAACCTCATACACCCAGGAGATTTAGAGCTGCTGTCCCTGTCCTTGGGGCTTATGTGGGAAAGCTACAGAGGAGGCCAGGGTTCTAAGTGGCCAGCGGCCTCACCTGTGGCAGGATGATCGTTTTCGAGTTGTCAGCCCACACTACTTCCACTTTGCTGCTCACGTCCACTCGGGCCACCTGGCCCACTGAGGGCTGAAGGGCAGAGGGCATGGGGTCAGATGGGTGCAGGGGCAAGACGTAGGTGCCAAAGGACGCAAGCACTAGTGGGTTCCGCCCAGCGCCTCCCATCCACTGCACTGCAGCAAACACTAAATGTCTTTTCACAAGTTTGCAGCAATTCTCTCTCCACAGGCACTGTTCTGGCCTCCATGGCTTGGCACTCTTCCCAGGTGGGGACCCTGCCACCAGAGTTTGTTTCTGCCCCTTGTGTCTAGACTGTCTCCAGATCTAGCTCAGGCTCTACCTCTAAGCCTGCCTAGGCTCTGCTGCAGTTGACTGTGTGGTGTTCTCAGCTGCAATGGAGTGTAGCCCCTGAGGGGACCTAACTGCCAGGGTCCACACAGCCTGAAGCCTCCAGATGTGTGGGTTCCCTATCTCTAATGCAGGCCATGCCAGCCATCCTGGGATGCAGAATTCAAAGACTTTCAGGTCTCGGCTCCTGGTGGCATCTGGTGGCGGTGTGAGGGACTGCAGCCACCGCCCAGACAGACACTGCAGTGACCTCATCACACCTACCTCATCCTCCTTGGGTAGAGCCCCATCCTCCGTGTTACCAATGCGGATGACAATGTCAGTTGTGCGGAAGCGAAAGTCAGGGTGGTCAGCAATGTCATAGACGCTCACATCCTCCTCTTCTCCAATGAGCTGTGGCAAAAGCCGGGCTGAGTGAGCCAGGCTCCCCCACTTCTGCCTGAGCCCACTCAAAGGAAGCAGGGCGGCATGCTCACCTCCACGTCATCCCCACTTGGTCGCAGCTTGAACCACTTCACCATGCAGGTACGGCCAACATGGTCCCCAGACTGCACCACACCATAGACAGCAGGGTCTGGGCAGCTCTGGACTAGGGAAATCAGAAGGGCCGTGACTAGCTGAAGAGCTCTGGGGTGCCTGCCTGCAAACATACTTCAACCACACAGGCCCCCGCGTCTGATGCATTCCCCCCCCTGCCCCCTGGAAAGCAGCACTACCTCGCTTGTCCACCACGAAGTCCCCAGGGCAGAACTCATTGTTGTCCAGGTGGTGTACAGGGAAAAGGTCGTTGGAGCGAATGTTGCATTCCACAGAGCCATCTTGCCACATCACATCAGCTGAGGTCATCGTGGTCACAACCTCCACAGCCACCCTGTGAAGTGTAGGCCCAGGAGCCAGGCCGCAAAAATATGCTTCTTGTAGACAGAGCAGATGACCTTCCAGGCCTATCTGAGTCTCACACGGGCAGGGTGAATGTCTGGTGTGTGTAAAGCTCACCTGTGCTGTGCCCCAAATGTGATCCCAGCAAGCCAGGCTAGGGAGGGTTAGCTGCTATCTTCCCCCACATACCCAGGCCTACCCTAGCCACCATCACCTGGTGATGGGAGCACCATAAGCCCCTACAGGGCACACAGAGCTCCAGCTACTAAGTCTACATGTGCACCGCAGGATAAGGAACACACTCGGAACTCACCTGTCTCCAGGCTTGAAGTCACGGGTGACCTTGTTCTTCTTCCTCTTGTGTTTTCGCTTCAAGTTTTTGATGGACAAGGGAATGCTCTTTTTGCGGCCAGTGCCACTGCCACTCTGGGAAGAGGTGGTAGAGCTGGCAGAGGAGGTTACGGAGCTGGTGTCATCTGTGTCATCAGCCGCCTCATCATCTGCGTCCTGCTCTGCCGAGTGGAGGCCGTCATCTCCACCCTCCTTCAAGAGGAAGGGGGGCAGTGGCTCGCATGTCTCCTGAAGCTCCTCTGAGCCCTCGTCCTGCATCTCCACGGGGCTGGCTGATCCATCAGCTTGCTCCTCTGGGCTAGCAGACCCTACTTCGCTCCTGGCTCTGCCTTCCCCTTTCTTGTCGGGGTCTTCCATGGAATGGTCCCTAGGACACTGAGAATCTGGGGCGCAGGACATGATTCTCACAACCTGCTTCTTCAACAGACGCTTTACCTATAAGAGCAGAACAAAGGGGAGGGAGCTGTAGACCGAGGCAGGCTGGGGCCACCCTGGCCCCAGGCAATGTCTTGGGGAGTAGAGCTATACACACCTAAGTGGCCAGCAAGGGTCCTCAGGGTTGTTACCTAAGGCCTAAAGCCCAGACCCACCTTGCTGGCTGTGGAAATGGCTCACAGCCAGTTCTCTGAGTGCCCACACCCGCCCACATCAAGGACATACCTTCTTGGCCATAGAGCCCTCCCCCTGGGCGCAGTTTTTTTCTGGACATTCCCAGGCAATCTTGGCCGGCTCTACCTTGGCTGGGAAGACATACAGACAGCGTTCCCCAAGCTGCCGCTGAGCATGGTCAAAGCATCCGAGACGCTTCACCCTGAAGAGAAAAACCGGGAGCTTGGCAGCACTTCTGAGAGCTCCGTGGGATGCCTGGTCATTTATGGCCAGACCAAGACATGCTGGGGGTGAGTGCTGGGGTTCTGGGGGCTCACTTACCTGCCTAGGTTTTCCTGAGTGATGATGGAAGGTGGGGGGCTAACACTGTCCGTGCCTCCGGGACAGAAGCTCTTGGTAATCCACGTGACTTTCAACTCTACAACCTGCACCTGAGGACAGTGGATAGGATAATTTTCTTCAAATAGCTGCCCAGAGCCCATCCTAACCAAATCAATCAACCAACTAATCAATCAGCCAACCAATCAATCATCCATTCATCAGATGGATGGATAGATAGCCAGAAGTTGACTTTCAAGATCTGTAGCACCATACACAGATACACTGTAGCCACCCAGCCCGCAGGAGTCAGGGTCTCTCCAGTCTGCCCAAACAGGGCAGGTGGAGGGAGCAGTGTCAGCTAGCCAGCCCATGACTAGAGCCTAGGCTGCTCCAATGCTCAGATTTCATCCAGGTCCTTGGGGTCTGGGTACTGGGAAGGGAGCAGGCTGGAGGGCAGCAGGCATTGATCGGCCCTCACCCCAGTTATGTGCTCACCTCCTCCACCACCACACGGAACTTGCTCTTGGTGCTGAGTACAGGCTTGACTCCTGAGAGCCACTGGACACTGGAGAAGATCTTGGCTGGGCCAATAAGGACTTGGCCTGGGTAGAAGCCATAGGAGTCATCAAAGAAGAGACCCTGCAGGGTTTGAGGGTGGAGGAAAGTGGAGGAAAGGGCACAAGTTGGCTCTAGTGTGATTTACTTTGTGTAAATGCTTGAAAGGATGCCCTGTTGCTAGTAAACTACCCCTTTAAGAATTCTTAGCTATTGCCGGGCAGTGGTGGCACACGCCTTTAATCCCAGCACTTGGGAGGCAGAGGCAGGCGGATTTCTGAGTTCTAGGCCAGCCTGGTCTACAGAGTGAGTTCCAGGACAGCCAGGGCTACACAGAGAAACCCTGTCTCAAAAAAAAACCAAGAACCAAAAAGTAAATAAAATAAAAAAATAAAAACAAAACCAACCAACCAACCAACCAACCAACCAACCAACCAACCAACAAAAGCCCTGCTTGATTCTATGACCTTCAGTGTTGGCTGCCTCTTGGATTTCTGGGAACAGGATAGGTTTTAAAAGCCAGCTGAGGCAGAGAAAAGGGGATGAGGGGCTCTCAGAGTGAGAGGAGAAGGCAGTTGGTACAGAAGACATTGTTAGGAGACAGATGAGCGGGGAGAGGCTGAGCTGAGCAGATGAGCTACAACGGTTGTAGTTTGGAGCTGCTGGTACTGGGAGAACTGGGAGAAGGGAGTGTTAAGCAGACTGTTGGGGAACAGAGGGAGGAACGGTTGGAAGAAACCTTTGAAGAGGCTGGGCTGGAAACTGGGAGAAGGGCTGGTAAGGAACTGGTTACTGTTCTTGAAAGCCATCTTACAGTTACCTCCTTGGCTTGTCACATAGCACAGGATGGCCGGAGCACAGTCTACAGAGAATATACTTTCCAAGCCTAGTGCAAACCAGATGCCAGGACTCTGAAAATGCAGCTGCAGACTGCTGGAGTCCCTCACAGGCAATGCAGTGCAGGGGTCAGGGATCACACACTCAGGAGCCAAGCTCCAGAGAGCAGTGGAAACCCCTATGTGATCACACCCTAGCACAAGCTACCTCCTCCATGTGCTCCTGTGCTCCCAAGGGTGAGAGACAAGGTCAGCAGCATGGGGGCACACCAGCAGCCTAGCACTCGGAGCTGAGTCTGTGCTGGAGGCTGGCCCACACTGCAGATCAGGCTCTGTCTTAAAAACAAAACAAGTGGCTGGAGTGGTTAAGAGCGCTGGCTGCTCTTGCAGAGGACCCACTCACAATCTCCTCTTATTCCAGCACCAGGGGATCTGACCTTTTCTTGCCTCCACATGTTCCTACAAACACATGGTGCACATTCTCCTTCTCTCATTTTCTCATAAATCTTACCCCATACCCTCAGTCAACCATCCAAGTAAGACTACTAACAAATAAACCCATATGTTTTCAACTGCCCCGCCCGAGCCTCAAGCTGCTCTGGTGCCCTCTTCCCCTTGGCTCACAGTCTTGCCTAGCCTGCAACAGTCCTCATGTCTACACAGCTAGGGAACAGACAGAGGTGACTCCCTCTGGCAGAGATACGTACCGAGTCGCTGACGTGAGGGCAGACATCGTAGAGTTTGGCACCATCTTCTGTGTTCATGGAGCACCTGAAACAGTACAGAGGCTTGGTCCCATCAGGGCACAGTAAGCACCAAACACCAGGGATCAGAGGCACCAAGACTAAAACACACCATCTTCCACCTACAACTCAGCCTCTGCCATAGGGCAGGAGCCCCAGCTCAATGTAAGCGCCTGCCATTCTTAACACATGAACAACAGAGCGCCGGCCCTCAGAGACACCTGAGCTGTAGCAGCAGAGAGACAGAGTTACCACTGAGCTCCAGATGCTGAATGCCAGCATCATCGTTACTGTCCTGGACCACACCCGACCTCACAGACCAGAAACAACTCTCCTGTACTTTAGTGCAG
Organism: Mus minutoides; assembly: GCA_902729485.2. Lineage (NCBI taxonomy): Eukaryota > Metazoa > Chordata > Mammalia > Rodentia > Muridae > Mus > Mus minutoides. The sequence goes on along the minus strand of LR753990.1, from coordinate 46,484 downwards.
GCAGCTGTCCCTACGCTGACACCTACCTGGCACCATTAGACAACTTGAGGATGATCTGGTTCTTCAAGTCATAGACCTTCCCCAGCCAGCAGTCATAGGCGATATAGTCTCCATACATGAAGGGCTGCAGATTGAGGACAGAGCAGTGAGCAAGGGCAGACACCACAGAGCCTGGGCTCTTCTTCACCCCATTAGGATGTAAAAGGCTCTAGACAATGTATTTGCATTCCAAGTCCCTTTCCACCGAGTAGGCATCGGCAGCCCGTGGCTGCCTTGTGGGTGGGAGTGTCCCACAGTGGCAGAGGACAGCACTAGGAGGTTGGCATGGGTGGGGGTGGGCTTTGTGGATAGGTAAAGACCATGAATCAAGGGTGGTGTCGTCTGGGAACACCGAGCAAGCAGTGTTCTCACTGTTGAGAAGTGTTCGGCAAACAGAAGCCATCCCAAAGGAGCTTTCTCACTGGGACAACTGAAGTAAAATGTAATGTGAGGACTGACTAATGAGAGGGCTGGGCAGCCGAATTAAACAGGTCTCTCAAGTGCACCTCATAGAAAAATGAATAAGTAAAGAAACAGGGTAGTAGGCACAGCTCTTCCACACACAAGAATGCCAACCAACAGAAATGCTGGGGCAGTGACTTAAGGAAGACATCATCTGCCACTGTCAGAACTGTGGCCTGTTTACGTGGCAATGTTCCCAAGACTAAGGCTTGCAGGGGACGGTCTGACACGGAAGCTCGTGATGTGTTGGATATAATTGCTTACTGGGGGTCAAGGATGATCTTACAGTGGTGAGGGCTGTGAAGACCAACATGACCTGAGCTCAGAGTGAGCATCTCCAGTGACAGAGTAGCACTGGACATAAAGCACAGAGGCATCCTGGGAGTGAGTCTGTCCACGAGACAACATCATGCACGAGCTTTTGCAGCACCACTGCAAGAACTGGGCGTGCAAGAACATCCCAGATGGGAAAGGACGGCCGGGCAGTCTGAGGCTCAGGCAGTATGCTCACCATTTACTCCCCTGTCTACGGGCTATATCCAAATTTTGGAAAGCACAAAATGTAGTGAGCAGGGCTGCTGGGGGCTGTATGTGTAGTTTGCTTTCAGATGGTTCAGAAGATGAAGATGACGGGGGACAGGGGAGGTCAGCAGCTGCACACACTGGAGAGTGTCACACAGACTTAGCACTTCTGGGTAAGTTTAAAGTCCTTTACAAAAGAAATTATTAAAAAGAACTCTGTTTTGCTGTTACTTTTATGTGTATGAGTACTTTGCTGCATGTGTGTATGTGAGCCATGTGTGTGTCTGGTGTTCTCAGAAGTCAAGGACAGAGCTGGATCCTCGGGACCTGTGTCTTTAGCCAGAGTAATAGGCAGTCTTGCCTGTGGGACCATCTCTCCAACCTTCTTGAGAGAAGTGTTGGATGGAGATGGAGAGACAGCTCAGCAATTAAGAGTACTGCCTGCTCTTGCTGAGGACCTGGGTCCATTCCCAGCACCCATACAGAGGCTCACAACTCTCTTATTTTAGTTCCAAGGGATCCAAGTCCCACTTCTGGTATCAGATATTCAAGTAGTACACAGACTATATTCCTGCAAAATACCCACATAAAACAAACATACAGGGAGGGGGAGGGTACTTTCAGAATAGCATTTGAAATGTAAATTAAGAAAATATCTAAACAACAACAACAAAAAAACCCACAAACAAACAAACAAACAAACAAACATATGCCGGTGTCTGTGGCTGGTGAGAAACAAGTAAAGTGACATTTGTCATGATCTGTGCTGATGCCCAAGGCAGAGCAGACTCTAACCTCCTGTCTATTACCGCACGGGCAAGGGCAACACGGAGCCTGCCTGGAGCAGGCTGGAGCAGGCTGGCCACAGTGACCAAGCACTGAGCCATCTGACCCATTAAGACTACACTTGGCAGAAGCAGCAGCATAGAGGCCAGACAGCCACTCACCCAGATGTGCTGGAGGTCCTTGCTGTTGACGGGGTAGATGATGCAGTTGGTGCCAATGAGCTTGACAGCACAGTCAATGTTGACATCTATCACTGTGCCACACTGGCTGTCCTAGAGGAGGAAGAAAACATCCCACAGGGTTGCCATAGGAGACCCCACCAAGACACGTCCTATATTCTCCACTCCTCCAACCAAGCAGCTCTCTTCCAAATAAGAGCAGGAGCACACAGGCTCAAGAGCCAGGACGGGATGGGGATGAGGGACTCACAGTTGAGCGCATGTGTCGAACCACATCCCGGGGCACCACAGAGCGGTCCTCCAGTTTCAGCTATGAAGAAAACATGAATGAGAGGCCTGGAAACAGACATCTGAGGCAGAACGCATTCCACCCAGGTACATCCCACCAAAGGCAGACAAAGGATGGTTTTATCTGTACCCCCCACCCCCAACATACACACTGGAGATAGTCTTGTGCACTGGGAAGCATAGTCACACCACACAAGGGTTAGCTAATCCTATAAAACCCAACATCTTGATGAGTCAAATCCTTCTCTAAGGGTCTACCCTCTGACCTTGGCTCATGGGTGCTCAGAAGTGGTTGGAGGACTGGCATGGCACTGGGCAGTGGCCAGTCACCCTGAAGCCAACTGTCACTGGACACAACCCTTCTAATCTGGTTATCCTGCCTGCCCAGCTGCAGCCTGCTCCTTATCTGTGGCATTGCAGACCCTGTCCTGACCCAAGTGAACCTCCAGAACTACCACCTACTGCTGCTGGGCAGCCTGTGTAGCCCGGCAGAGCTGCTTCTCTGCCAGGCTGGTTTGTCTTCTCTGTTCTTGTATCTCCAAATCGGGATTGTTCTGTCCATCTTGAGCAACCCGTAAGTGGTTGCTGCATCTCCCTCCCCTGCTCAAAGACCGACAGGCACACACCAAGGGGAGCGCTCTCCAGTTCTACCCAACTCAGTAACCTCAGCCGGCCTCTCTGCTGGGAAAGGTGACTGGCGGAGGAGCAGGACAGAAGCGCCGAAAAGCAAGTACAAGGTCACTGAAGCTTTGCTAAGGACAACTCACACAAGCTCCAGGAGCACCGAAGCACACGGCCAAGCAGGAAGCATAAACTGCCCCAGTGACCCAGGACCTGTTCCACAGACAACACTGATGGTGTCAGCCTGCTGCTTCCAAGTACACATGGTACCTCACTCAGCAGCCAACACTGGGACACATGACAGGATTGAAGCCACAAAGAAAGCTTTGACGCACGCACGCACGCACGCACGCACGCACGCATGCGTATACAGCCACTACAATCATCCATGCTTGCCTGACTCCCTGTCCACAGGGACACAGGCTGAGGTCCCAAAAGGCTAGCTTCAAGGGAATGTGGCGAGGCCAGCTCCCTTTTCTAATGTGAAGACACTGTGCTCGCCCCACCCTCAGCTTCACCTCAATTGCCTTCTTAGCTTAGACGTCAAACCACCAGCAATTAGGGGGCCTAAGTCCTCACAGAAAGCAGAAGCTGCACATGGAGGGAAAGTCAAGGAATAGAGAGGCCTTGAGGAGAGCCTCGAGACCACCCCGTTGGTCTCTGTCAGGTCCAGGTACTGCCAAAGGAGGGGGAGGAACCACATGGACAGCCTGACCAGAACAAGCTCATACAGGACATGTGAAATGGAGGCAAAAAGAAGATTGCTAAAAACTCCAAGATCACGTTCTTTATGAACGTTTATAACTATAACCACCTCATGCCTACAGGTGCTCTGGATATCCTCTCAGAGGGAACTGTGGTCAACAAGGGTGTCTTTAGAGACTCGGCTCTGAAATGCAAGGCTGGGAGGCCAAAGTCAGCTGGAGGAACAATACAAGACAGGAAAGAACAAACAGTTTTTTCACAAGCTACGCTTTAAGTATATTTTTGTTTCTATCATTAAAAATTAAAAAGAAAAAAAAAGAAAAAAAGAAAGAGCTCAGCAACTCCGAGTTTCCAGCTCGTGCCTGCATTTCCTGGAAAGCACCAGGGAACCTAAATTTTAGAATAGCAGAAAAGAAGCTATTCCAAAGTAGCCTGGGGGAGCTATGGGTGACGTGAAATAAACACTGGTCATGTAATGGCATGGAACAGGGCAAGAGGCAGTCTCTGTTGCCTCCTCTGAAAACAACCCAGGGCCAGACTGTGGAAGAGGGGAGCTCAGACAACACGGATGCCGGCCGTCTAAGTGTCTAGTCTCTGCTCTGCCTGGCTCTGGCCCCAGCTCTAGGGCAGTGAGGGAACCACAGCAGACGCAGGCCGGGCTGTGTTCAGAGCTATAAACAACACAACCTGGGGTTCTAAAGGGGCCACTCTGACCATGTACCTGGCTGAATAAGGCAGTGAGCTTCCTAGATAATGCCAGCCTTCTAGATGCTGGCACTGTCTGGAGGCTGGCAGGATTTAAAAGAGACAGAGAAGTTACTCAGGCCTTAGGAGAGGAACACTGAGCCAAGCAGGAGGACCTGTGGAGCCTGAGCCAAGGCAACACATTGAGGTCACCTGCCTAGGAAGAGAAGGCAGTGGCTCTGTGGTTTTCAGCTGGAGCCACTCTGTCCTCTCCCCACCCTAGAAACACAGGACAGCTCCAGTCACAGTGACTGGACAACACTATCATCAGTGTCCAGGCCGAGGGACACCGGCTGCTTAGGACATCTAGACACAAGATGGGTCAAAAGGTCATCTCCACTACCTCTACTGTACCCCACCACCACCCCCATTTAAGAGAGGGTCTCTGGCTAGCCTGCAACTCACTGTTTAGACTAGGCTGACCCTGCCTCTTGAGAGCTGGAATTAAAGCTATGTGCCACAGGCTCACCCTCCCTCCCTTCCTTTCTGTGTATCTGTGCACACATGTGTGCAGTACCCTGGAGGTCAGAAGAGAGTGTTCAATCACTTCAAAGTGGAGTTAGAAACAGTTGTGAACTCCCTGACATGGGTGCTGGGAACCAAATTCAGGTCCTCTGGAGGGGCAGCCATCGCTCCCACCAGCCCAGCCACTTCTCCAGCCTATTTTTCTTTTTAAACAATTATTGGGGCTCCCCAGCACTCACACGGCAGCTCACAACCATCGGTAACCCTAGCTCCAGAGCATCCAATATCATCTTTGGCTTCCTGGGCTAGGCATTATATATAAGTGGTACACACATATATACATAGGCAAAACATCCCGTACACAAAAATAATAATAAACAAAATGGAGAATGACATGAGGAAACTGATCCTGACCTCTGGCCTCCACACACAACTGTGCAGGGATGAGGCAGAGGCAGGGGCAGAGGAAGGGCTGCCATCCCGGGGAGAAGGCACTGTCATCACTGCTTTGGGCTCTAGAGGCCCATCTGCTAACAAGGCCACCTCCTCAAACTGCCTCCCTGGCCTACTCTTGCGCTTGCGCTGTCCTGCTTCCAGTCTAGAAGCCCATTCATTAAATTGGCCTTGTCAACCAGGTGCACTAGAAAATTCCTGTATAAAAACTTCCAAGACTAAGTGGCTGAAAACAGAAGAAAGCTAAAGTAAGACAGTTGCAGGTAACAGGCTCCTCACCCAAGGCAGAGCTGCCAGAAGGCCACAGCGAGAGTTATTTAAACATTTTATTTCTAATTCTGTGCATCTAGTACATCTGTGTGTGGGCATGTGCACATGAGTGCAGGTGTCCACAGAGTCCTTGGAGCTATAGTTACAGGCAACTATAAGCCACCTGACATCAACACTGGGAACGAAACTTGGGTCCTCTGCAAGAGCCATCTCTCCAGTCCCCACAGGAAAGGCTTTAATGGGCCTAAGCATGTATGTCTGGAGCACAGGAGCCACCAGCTGCACCAGGCCAAGATGGGAGGTGTGGCCAGGCTTCAATCTCAGAGCAAGAAATCTCCGTATTTCCCAGGAGCAGTGGTGTATCCACGACCTGGTCTTTCATTTACTTGGGAGCAGGAGCACCCAGCAGCAGCAGCCAGGCCTCACCTGCTTTATAATCAAAAGTTCAAAGATAAACTGACTGCCCTCACTACATCCCTGGAAGGGGAATGAGCGGAGACACAGAGACGGTTTGCAGTTGTCCCTGTTTTTGCTTCTCTGCTTCAACCCTTGACAGAGTTACGCCACACAGACACAGAAGCTTGTCACCTGGCCACTTCCTGAAGGGAACACTATGCCAGGCTAGCATGGAAGATCAGAAAGTAGCCAGGCATGGTGGTGTGCAGGTGTCTTCTCAGCACTCAGGAGTTGAGGACAAGAGATTATGAGTTGGGGGTTAGGGAATGCTGCTACACAGAGAGACTGTGTCTAAAAACAAAACAGAAAAGAAAAGGAGAGGGAAAGGGTAAGAAACTAGCGGAGACTGCATCTCTTGCAGCTATGTTCCCCAGGAGGAGAGGGAACTAGAAGGCCAGGCTGGGTCAGTGAGCAGAGCTGGTTCCAGCCAACCTTTTGTGGAAGAACCCACCTATTGGGGCTCACAACAGCATCACTGGCTGTACAAACACCATACTTGCTATCTATTTCCAGGCCAATGAGAAGAAAGCACCAGGGCATGCTGGCATCCCAAGGTAACAACTGGTGAGCACACACCAGAGCTAACCAAAATGGCTTCTGAGGGGTGACATCACTGCTTGGGTGAATCACTAAGTCAAAGGCTTCAAACACCTACCTTTGTATCTCCATTTCTTCTAGAACATGGCAGCAGTAAAAGCGCCTCAGGATAGGGAGCAGAACAAAAGCACCAACTGAAAAGTTCTCAGAATACCTGGGAGCGAGATCTGTCTATTTCTCAGGTAGAATGAGGCAAAATAACAGGGCAAAGTGGGATTCCAGGCATAGGGGAGCACACAGGACCGGGTTTTGCTGAGGACACTGCTCTGCCAGTCTTGAGTGGGTACCAGCACTCATCCTAGAAACCAGAAGTCTCCCTGTGGACAGCCCTGGGCTGGATGCACTCTTGCAGGTGCAACCTCAGAGCTTATGTTCCACAGTCTTCAGGCACCCTGGGTGCCACCTCTTCTTGCCATAGGCTATACTTCTGCTTTACTACATGAGTAGTCTGTTTGAGGAGCACATCCCTACAGAACCCCCAAAGCAAGTCAGCACGGCCCTCAGGGCCCAAAGCACCAAGGCAGGCTTTTGAGGAGCTAATAGCTCAGCTAGAGAAGCCAAATGCTTGTGAAAACACAAAGGCTGGAATGAGATGCAGAAATTAACAAGGTTTTATCATGACTTCAGTGCATTATTAAATTGGAAGGATTTTAAGTCTATCAGGGAGAGTCATGAGTAAACGCCACAATGAATTGTATAGTATTAATAACCTTCTAGCTTATGTGGTCAACATTCTCTTAACCCACCCCCCCTTATGTGCTGGCATGTTCCAATCCTAGTGATGGCCTATGGCTAGAGGTTGAGTCTGAGCACATCAGAATGTGCGGATATGTGTCTGTCTTCAGGTTACTGCTAAGACCCCTCATCAGTATTACAAAAAGCTCTTGGTTACAGGAAGAAACAGCAACACTCAAGCCCAGGACAGGAAACAGGTGCTATCTCAGGGCCGGCAGTAGCTGGAGGGAAGAGGACAAGTAGGACTTTGCAGCTGGGTATGTCAAAGGGAGGTCTGGTCCCACTCAGAGATAGATGAAGGGCTGAACTGAGCCACAATGAAGGAAGCCTCGGAGCCAGGTCCAGCCCAGGGATAACACAGCAGGCTGTGGTACCCTGTAGGAGCAGGTCCAACACAGACCCTTGGTACAAGGGTACCAAGACCAGGACAAAGGATGATGCTTCATGCACAACTACACATGAAGCTTCCTTTCCCTGGGAGTGCACACCTTTAGCGGATTCTCTGATCTCATGAGCTGATCATAAACCTGAAAGAAGATATAGGTCCTGAGAGCTCCAGCCGGTTTCAAGATGCTGCATTTTACCTTAAGCAACCACAAGATGGCGCATAGCAGGCTACATGCTGTTAAGCTGCTTTTGAAGAGCAACTAGCTGGTGGAAACAGACAAGGGACCCCTTAAAATGAGAAAGGAGTTTGGTAATGAATTCTGGCTGGCATCAGCGAGGTCATGGAGCGATGAAAACCAGAGGTGGCCAAAGGAACTGTCATGGCTCTGGAAGAAAGGGGCTGTTTGGGGTGGCTGCTGATCAGAATCCCAGTAAGTGCTTTAAAGATTGTTCTGGGGCAGGAGACGGCTCAGTGGTTAGGACCACTGGCTGCTCCTCCAGAGTACCAGGGTTTAATTCCCAGCAACCATATGGTAACTGACAGCAGTCTGTGATTCCAACCCCACTGGATCCAACACCTCCTTTGAGCCTCTACTAGACATACACAGGGTGCAAGCCACCAATACACATATATATAGTGGCACATGCCTTTAATACCAGCATTTGGGAGGCAGAGCCAGAGGTTGAGGCCATCCTGGTCTACATATATTAAGTTCCTAGCTGCTAAGGCTACACAGTGAGACCCTGTTTCAGAAAAGAAAAAAAGAAAACTGACAGAAACAAGAAAGAAAAAGGACTTCTAATTAAATTAGAGTTCTGATTTTTCACTTCAAACCTACTGCATGAATATGTGGATGTTCATGTAGTCCCTCAACCCCACCCCCAAGGCCTGGAAACCAAACCCGGAGGGAGCACCGTGGGCGCTGCACTCCACCGCTGACATACAAATCAGGAACCATTCCCTTCTCGTTTCTTTCTTCAGGCCTCACCACACAGCCCAGAGACACCTGACCTTGATTCATGGTCCTCCTACCTCAGGCTCCAGAGTGCTGTGATCACAGGGGTGTGCTATCACACTCCACTGGGACATTTGTTTTTAACAGACTGGCCTGTAGGTCAAGGTGTTAAAACATGGTGGCTTAAAATAACAAACACCATGCCCTACTCAGAGCTCCCTGACAACCCCTTCTGTGGCTCAGCCTGGGACAGACACACTGGCACCAAGTTCTCAAAGGATATGGCCTCAGCTTTGAGAGACTGCTCAGGTGGGCCAGTACTAGGAGGATGGGAAGTGCAGAGAAAGACAGATACAGAGGTAAGAACTGGGTCCAGCCAGCTGTTGCCATGGAAGCAAAGATCAGATTCTGCCAGTGCACAGAAGACACTGTTTGGCCACGCTCAAGACTTCCAGGGGGAAGGGCTTCCTGCACAAGAGCACAATTTTAGAGGTAGGTTACTGGTCATGAGTAAGCCGTGGCCCTGGTGGGGAGGATGTGGTCTCAATCACTGGGGCAGCCCTAGGAACCTCCTCGTAAGTGTTCCTCCTGCTTGGTCCCTCATCTGTATAATGTGGTCTTTCGGCAGCATCAAGCCACCACCCTTCCTGAAAGGCTGAAGCAAGGAGCTCACCCAAGCAGGACAGTGACTTGCTGTGGCCATGCTCCCCAAAGCTGGGAAGTGACAGCTAATCAATAGCCACTCCACAAAGCGCACTACCCTGCCTCCCTAGGCAGCCTTGCCTGAGAAGGGAGCCACTCAGCACTGCTATTTTTAAAACTGCAAATCTGGTAAGAAAAGGCAGGACAAACGATCCATGAAAGCCTTGGTCGAGGCTGTGGGGCAGACGTGAGGCGCTCACCCTCCTACGGCAGACTTGGCTCCCGAATGCTCTTACTTTTGTTTTGGATCATTTGGACTACACCAGAACTCTCCAGTGACGTGCAGATGAGCACTCACACACAGGCAGGGAGAGGTCTCATGACCTAGCAGGACAACTGTGAAACAGCACTGTCCATTCACAGCCCTGTGGCCTGGGGGACTCTTTTCCACAGGGAAGCAAAAGCCTGGGAAAGTCATGGAAAGCCACGGGTGAGATGTAAGACCCCAGGGGTGAGAGTAGGCTGTGGCAGTCCCAGCAGTCTCTAAAGCCTGGCACACACCAGTGCTGTCACTGTGCCCATGAACAGGCTGGCTCTGCTGAGCTGGCAGAGGTACCTGACCACTCATTCTCCTGGGCTTTCAACACTGACCTCTAACCTTGTGTCTTCCTCCCATCCTTCCAGCTCCCCAGCTCTCCATCATGTTTCTTATTCTTATTCTTCTTTTTTTTTTTTTTTCCTTGTTCCCGGTCAACCCTGCTCGCTCCTGCCAGCTCTGCTCACTCCGGCCAGCCCCACTTGCTCCTGGCCGCCCCGTACGGCCCCCGCTCGTTCCAGCCGGTCCGGCTAGCTCTGATCGGCTCCGCTTGCTCCGGTTGGCCCCGCTCGTTCCAGCTGTTCCCGTTCGGCCCTACTCGCTCCGGCCCTGCTAGCTCCGGCCGTCCCTGCTTGCTTCGGCCGTCCCCGTTCGACTCCGCTCGCTCCGGACAGCCTGGCTTGCTCCGGTTGGTCTCTCCGGTCCAAGGATTCATTTCTTATTATTCTTCATAAGTACGCTGTAGCTGACTTCAGACGCACCAGAGGAGGGCGTCAGATCTTGTTACGGGTGGTTGTAAGCCACCATGTGGTTGCTGGGATTTGAACTCATCACCTTCGGAAGAGCAGTCGGGT
>LR753990.1:0-35907 GCA_902729485.2 Mus minutoides | reverse complement strand
TCGGCTGAGCCATCTCACCAGCCCTCTTATTCTTCTTTAAATTAGCTTACCACTCCATACATACAATGTATCCTGGTCACACTCACAACTCCCTAACTCACCCCAGATCCATCCCTACCCTCTTCCAAGTTTCTGACTAGCCCCCCTCCTCAAAAAATTTGACCCCAGTTTGTGTTGCCCATAAATTGACTGTGGGGCCATCCATTGGAGATGGTTGACGTGCTATACCCTTAAGGTAAACCAACTCTCCCTCCCCGAGTAGCCACAACTGCCCATAACTTGCCTAGGACCTGGGCTTGTGAGCAGCCCCTGCTTCCATTCTGGAATGTAGCCTGGCTTCATCTGTGTACTTCTTATACAGGTATGAGTTGGTGCAAATTCATGAATGCAAGAGCAGAAGGTATTGTTTCTTCCAGACCTCTGGCTGTTATGAACTTTCTATGATCTTTCTGTTCCCAGTGAAGGCGTGATGTGTCCTATTGCAGGGTATTTGATCACAACTTGAGGGTAAACAGAAGTCAGTTAACCTGCTCCAGAAATAGCCAAGGGCAGCCCACATCATGATTCTGTTTTGTTTGTTTGGTTGGTTGGTTTTTCGAGACAGGGTTTCTCTGTGTAGCCCTGGCTGTCCTAGAACTCACTTTGTAGACCAGGCTGGCCTCGAACTCAGAAATCCACCTGCCTCTGCCTCCTGAGTGCCGGGATTAAAGGTGTGCACCACCACGCCCGGTTTACATCATGATTCTTAACTGGCAAAATCCAGTCATGAAGTAGCAATGAAATAACTTTATGGTTGGGGGTCACCACTAACTAGCAGTTCATTACCACTAACTAGCAGTTCATTACCACTATAAAAGGAGCAGCCAGCACTCTAGGCTTAGGCTGAACCACAATACTATACCTTTCAATCCTAACTGAAGCTACCAGTACTCAGGCTTGAGTAACTGCCTTCTACTGTCACAGGCTGGGGTGAGCAGCACTGGAGAGGCAGACAGTACAACTGGCATGTAGGGGCTCAAACCCTGGAACAAATGCTTTGGCTGTCCCCTCTCCTGGGCTGGCTCTATTTCCCTTATTCCTGGGGCCCTGGGGGACTGGGATGGGATGTATGCACCCAGCAGGCCTGGAAACTAAAGATGACCAGGAAGAGCACCAGACTGACTGTGTCTGGAATGCCCCTGTACCCAAGGACCACCAATCCCTAGTCCAGAAGGATGAGAACAGAGTGTATCTCAAGGGCTCATTAAACCTGTCTCTTTTTTTTTTTTTTTTAAAGATTTATTTTATTTATTATATGTAAGTACACTATAGCTGTCTTCAGGCATTCCAGAAGAGGGCGCCAGATCTCATCAAGGATGGTTGTGAGCCACCATGTGGTTGCTGGGATTTGAACTTATCACCTTCGGAAGAACAGTCGGGTGCTCTTACCTGCTGAGCCATCTCACCAGCCCCCTAAACCTGTCTCTTAAGGGAGGGTGATGGCCCAGCTATACTAAACCAGGAACGCTGCAAGCACAGAGATTCCATCTTTTGCTCTCTCGTGTATCCACCCCTTTCCAAGTAAGGCAGATAATATGCCAACTAAAACCAAGGTACAGGGATGGGGTATGAACGGGGGCATCTCACATTAACACAGTGGTGCCCAAGCTCATCTTTCCTCCCCAAAGGGCTAGGCAGAAACACAGCTACCCAATAAGGAAGTCTAGGCTGCTGGCTGGCCCGCTTTCTCTCATTTACAATGCTACTCACTTGCTCCATGGTATACTGTCCATTCACTTATTCAATCAAACACTACTAGGGTATCTATGGGTCCCATAGACCCTGTCCCAGATGCTAACATGGAGAAACTAGCTTGGGCAAGCACAGGGTGGCAAACACTCCACACATCCAACATGGCTACCCTAATCTCTTGCCCAGATGTCACTTCTCTGACAGAAGCACACTATGGTGTCCCTGTCCCTTGCTTTCCTCTTTTCCACAGCACTTTGTGGCCTCTGATTCCCTGTCTCAGGATGCCTATGGGTCCAAGTGTGACCCCCATGTGGGTAGGAAAAGTCCCCAGAGCATCCCCAACACAGGAAGATGTACCTAAGGAGCTGCTGCAGACACACTGCAGGGGAAGCCCAGGACAGAGGACACGTGCCAAGAGTGGTTGGTAAGCAGTGTTCAGAGCTATGGAGAGACCCAGTGTCACACTTAGCCCAGCACAAAGGTCCCACAGTGGGGTGGGGTGAGCAGAAGCCTCACTGGTGGGGCTAGAGAACCCAGAAAAGAGGAACAGACTCACGTTCCTTGGAAGACCAGGACCAAAAAAGAGGGGGAAAGGAAGAGGCAGGTGACAAAATGCATAGGCTGGAGAGACCCCCAAACCAGGAGCATGTAGGGGCTCAAACCCTGGAAGGAAGGTATAGTCCTTTCACAAATGCTTTGGCTGTCCCCTCTCCTGGGCTGGCTCTATTTCTCTTATTCCCTTATTCACGCACATTGAGTGGTTCACAATTGCATGTAATTCCAGCTTCAGGAGACCTAATGCCCTCTTCAAGACCCCTGCATGCACAAACATCTGCATATACACTACTAGAATTAAGATCAGGTTTTTACGTGGTTAGGCAGGAGACTGCAGAGGGAAGCTGGGATGGACGAGCTGTAACTCTCAGAGCCAGAGACGGTATCGAACAGTGTCCACACAGAACCAAGCCCAGGAGGAAACTGTCCAAGCCGGGGGCATTGGGAAGCTGGGTTTCCAGTAAGCTGCCAGGATTCCCACGGTCAGAGCAGGACCTGCCGCTGTCAGCCACAGTGGCTTTAGACCAGAACTTTAAAAGTGGGTCCCCAAAGTGCTCCCCCTCCGAGCCCCAGCAGCCCCTTTTTGCTATATGGGCTTTCCTCAAGCAGGCCAGCGCTGGTCAGGGAGGGTGGTCCCTAATGGCTAGCTGTTGGTAGCCAGTTGATACAATAAGTGTGGGTTATCAAGTTGAGTCCCTGTGTTCTCAATTGTTAACTGCTGTGCTGGAGAAGCCAGCTGGCAGGATATACAAATGTCTCCCGCTTCCTCACATGCCCTAAAAGAAAGCAAGCAGCTGTGGGAGAGGTCACATCATCCTTATGCCAAAAGGTACAACAGAGATGGACAGGTGCTGTGCTGCTGCCGATTGGTTCAGATTGGCTTTCTGCATAGTAAAGAGCTGGCCCTGAAGCAGAGGAAAGCAGGGCAGGGAGGGAGGGCCGAGTAAAGGCCAGGCGGAGAGAGTGGCAGGGAAGGCGGGTTAGGTCGGATGGGCTAGCTGAGAGACTGCCCAGCAAACAGGCCAGCAGCCTTACAGGATACAAATACTTCCCTGTATGTCATTATTAAATCCCAAGTGGGACCCCCAAGAGCCCAGCAATAGCTGGCCAGTATCCTGGCCCAACTGTTTGTCTTCTGTATTAGCTAAATTTCCATTGCTGTGACAAAACATTATGACCAAGGCAACGTAGGAAAGCGATTAATTGGGCTCACAGTTCCAGAGGGTTAGAGTCCATGATGGTGGAGTAAAGGCATGTCTGCAGGAGCAGCAGAGAGCTCACATCCTGATCCATCTGTAGGAGGCAGAGCGCATACTGGGAACGAGTCCTTTGACTCACCCCCTTTGACATCTATGCCAACATGGCCACACCTCCAAATTATTCCACAACATACCACCAACCGGAATTCATGTATCCACACACAGGAGCGTATAGTGGCATTTTTAGCGTATAGTGGCATTTTCTTTTTCTTTCTTTCTTTCTTTCTTTCTTTCTTTCTTTCTTTCTTCCCCTCTCTCTCTCTCTCTCTCTCTCTCTCTCTCTCTCTCTCTCTCTCTCTCCAGGGTTTCTCTGTGTAGCCCTGGCTGTCCTCGAACTCAGAGATCCGCCTGCCTCTGCCTCCCAAGTGCTGGGATTAAAGGCGTGTGCCACCACTGCCAGGCTATAGTGGCATTCAGACTACCACACCTTCCAATTCCACCACTGGCCACCTACCTACTGGATTATGCGACTGTATGATTAGGGTCCATGGTATGGACCCTGTAGATGGAGATATACTTGGACCCTTAAAACAATGATTTAAATATGATGGCTGAAACCAAGTATCTATGTAGCATTCCAATTCAGAAAGAGGCCTTTAAATTCTGAGTTAGCTATGATTCCCAACTCTGCAGGTACAGAGTTACACTTGCAAAGGTAAGATTCACCACTGCTCCAGAAGGGCCTGCCAGTCTGTCTATCTACTGCCAGCACAATACCCCACTCTAGTGGACCTGTGAGCCAGCTGAATGCTGCAGCTTGGTAAGAGCTGAGCACTCATGGGGGCGGCACAGACAGATCTACAGGGGGCCAGGAAGGCCAGCACTTAGTAACATGGGAAGCTAATATAAAAAGACATTTACCTTCACCACACTGACTTAATTTTCAGGAGGAGAGGGTAATGTGTGCCCACGTGTGAGCATGCATGTATGTATGTGTGTATATGTGTGTGGAGGCCAAAGGTTGGCCTTGAGTGTCTACTCATTCCTCAGGAGCTGTCCACCTTGGTTTTTTTGAGACAGGGTTTCTCTGTATAGCCCTGGCTGTCCTGAAACTCACTCTGTAGACCAGGCTGGCCTTGAACTCAGAAATCCGCCTGCCTCTGCCTCCCAAGTGCTGGGACCACCTTGGTTTTTGAAAGAGGGTTTTTGAAAGAGCACGGGCTCTCCTATGGGCAAGGCCGGCTAGCCAGCAAGTCCCAAGGAGCTTCTTGTCTCCGCCTCTGTGGATGTGGGTTCTAGAACTCACCATCACGCCTGGCTTCACATGGGACTGAACGGGGTAAGTGGTTATCTATCGCCTCACTCCTGCTTGTTGCTTAAGACAGAAGGGTCTTGCTATGTAGCCCAGGCTGGCCCGGAACTCTCAATCCTCCTGACAGTTTCTAGACTGAAGGGATCACAGACATGCAACTTGGCTGAATTCATTCACTATACTTTCAAACTACAGCCTAGATATATAACTGATGAACAGTGGCTCTCAGCTCGGGAGGGAGAGCTGTTAGTGGCAGGGGACTGCCTCAGCTTCTCACATCCTGTTCTAGAATGCTAAGATCGGATAAGATCAGAGTCTCTAGGGGTAACCCAAGTGTTGGGTTTTGTTTTTGGTTTTGTTTTGAAACTTGTAGCCCTGGCTGTCCTGAAACTCACCCTGAAGATCAGGCTTGCCTAGAACTCGAGATCTGCCTGCCTCTGCCTTCCAAATTGTTGAGATTAAAGGCTCATGCATCACTCTAATTTTCCTATTTATTTTTATTTTATGCCCATGGGTGTTCTGCCTGCTTGTATGGTCTGTGTGCCACATGCACATCTGGTGCTCACAGAGGCCAGAGAGGGCGACAGACCCCTTCAACTTAAATGGGAGCTGGGAATTAAGTCCAGGTCTTCTGGAAGAAGAGCCAGTGCTCTACCTGCTAAGGCATCTCTCCAGCCCCCAAACATGGTTTGGATCAATATATATGTATCAGTCTGTAAGTATATGCTTCATTTATACAGGTGAGACTTTCTTGCAGACACAGGTAGTCAACGCTAAACTAAAAAACAATCCTTAGCAAAGTCACCCAACATATAGAGCAGCACACGTGCCCTGGGCAGACAGCTGCCCCTGCATGCACTGGCTGGGATGGATGAACTGTGAGGCGCTAGCCATGGGGCTGGAGAGATGGCTCAGAAGGTTAAGAACACTGACTGCTCTTCCTAAGGTCCTGAGTTCAACTCCCAGCAGCCACATGGTGGCTCACAACCATCCATAATGAGATCTGAAGACAGCTACAGTGCACTTACATATAATAATAAAGAGAGAGAGAGAGAGAGAGAGAGAGAGAGAGAGAGAGAGAGAGAGAGAGAGGAAAAAGAGATACGCAGTAGCTGGGCGTGGTGGCGCACGCCTTTAATCCCAGCACTCGGGAGGCAGAGTCAGGCGGATTTCTGAGTTCGAGGCCAGCCTGGTCTACAGAGTGAGTTCCAGGACAGCCAGGGCTACACAGAGAAACCCTGTCTCAAAAAAACCAAAACAAACAAACAAACAAACAAACAAAAGGGATACGCAGTGATATGGGCTGAGATCCCCAGCTACTTGGGAAACTGAAGCAGGAGGATATATTCTTTATAGTCAAGACAAGCAAACTCTGGCTGGCTGGTCTGAGTGTTTGAGCCCAGCATGGTCTATCTATCTAGTGAGATTCAGGACAGCCAGGACTATAGAGACACTGCCTCAAAACAAATCATTAAGAAAATGGGTGTGGTGGTACACAACTGTAGTTCCACTCCTTATGAAGCGAGAAAGGAGCACTATGATGAGTTCAAGGCCTGCCGGCTACATAGGGAAACCCTAAAAAAAAAGAAACAAAACCCCAAAACTACAGAAGGGGTCTAGAGCTGGGGATGTAGCTTAGTGGATCGAGTACTTGCCTAGCAAACCAGCGTTCTGGGTTTGATTATCCAAACTCCATAAACCAGGGCAGATGGCACCTAACAACCTAAGCCCTCAGGATGGAGAAAGCAGGATCTGAAGAGTTCAAGGGTCACATAAAACAGGAACAAAAAAATAACCCAGACATACACATTAGTTATGTGTGGAACATATCTGGACATAGAGCCCATCTTTGGTGAATAGAAACACAGGATCATGAACACACTCTTCGGGCATTTTTGGAATACTGTGCCATTTGCATGTATTTGTTAAGACACAGGAACATAAGCCAGTCTTAAGTCTAGAGATCAACAATGTACTCTGAATATTTCAAAAGCCTAAAGGTGAGATTTTGATAGTTTCCATCGGGAAGAAATATCAAAAAGGTTGCAGGTATATCTCAGTGGGTAAACACTTGCCTAGCACAGAGGTTCTGAGACTGATCTCCGGTTCAGCCAGAAAATAGTTAAGGAGCAAACCAACACAGTCCCGTGTTGTACCTCCAACCATACTAAATGGGCTTCCAACCACCAGTGGGGAGAAGCAGGCAGAGTAAACTGTCCCATATGTCAGGTGCTCTGCTCAGCAGCTCAAAGTTATCCAATCCTCAGGGAGTAGAAATGTGTCATTTCTAATTGTTGGAGTAATCACAGTCCTGCACATGCTCCTCCTGGCTCACTCTACCCCCTGGTCTATTTGTATGCACAGGGCTGCATCGCCCGTAACTCAGGGTGCCCAGGCCAAGCAATCTGTTGGGTAAAAGGGTAGCCCAGCCCAGGGTGCAGGAGACAGCTAGCCAGCTGTGGCTTGAGCCCTCTAGATCCTGCTAATGAGCTAGGGGTCTGGCATATCACCCCAAATCCTTACCACCCTGCTAGGCAGCAGGCACTATCTGAGATTAACAGGAAACATGAGCCAAAGGTCTTTAAATGGACCCAGTAATCCCATGTTGAAATTTATGCTAAGCAAATTAAAACGAAGATGTAAAAAGTATAATAATGTGAAAGTGTAATGAAGTTAGTCCCCCATTCCTTAAACTGTGAGAACACCTGAACAGGTCTAGGAGGAAACAGAGCAGAGAGTTAGGGCACTGCATGCATTCAGCAGAAGCCCTGTAAAGCTGCTTTTCTAGGGCCTGGGTAGGCGGCTCAGTCAGTAGTGTGCTTGCCAGATGAGCATGAGGACCACAGCCAGAGTTCACTCACAGCTCACTGCCTACCAACCTAGCTCAAATACAAGCAACCAGGCCAAACCCACTACAAAGACCTGTCTCACAACATCAGGAAGACATGAGACAACCTTTGATTCTACATGCGCATGTTTGTGCATGCATGCACACATACACACACGTGTGTGAACAAACCAACACTGCTCTTTTGAACAGAAAGGCTTTCTGACACACAGACCCCTCCACCCATGAACCTCTATCTCAGGAGCACTATGCGAAAAGAAGAACCCAAGGGGGCTCCTGAAAAAGCAGAGTCACTTCACTTTCTAACCTGTGCTAAGTGCTTGGTCTACATGATTGACAAACACTGACCCCACCGCAGCCACTACAGTGCACTGCAACTGCCCTTCAGAAGGGAACTTGATTGAGTGCCACTGAATAGTTCTGTAAGAAACAAGCAGGAAGTACACAGGGACACTTCAAAACATGCAAGAGGAAGGAATCCCGGCAAGGGGTCAAGGAATGACCCTGACAGGAGGCAGTGGGTGACAGTCCAGGTGCTGAGCTCTCATCTGCAATGTCATCCAGAAGGGGTCACTGCACTAAAGCAAAGCCGTCAGTGCATTCTTGAACATTCATCAACAATGAGAAGGCTAAGTGATTTTCAAGTCTCCGTGGTTAGAAGTGCACAGGGTGCCGCTGAGCCCCCTTCCCTTGGAACCTGACCCCTTTGTAGAGCTTGTTAGGTGGTGGGAAGTGAGAGATTAGAGTTAAGGAACAGTGATTTTTTTTTCTGAAAAGAAATATTTATATGCTTGTAAAAGATTAAAATTAACATTCACTGAAATATAAAATAAAAAGCAGATAGCCTCAGTGGTTACATTATATTACAGGAAACTTTTATAAGCCCATTTTCTTTTTTAAAGATTCTTGGATTTCTTTTGGTGGGGGGTACAGATGGGGCATCCCTGTTTTAAAACTTTGAAATGCTATAAAATCTGAAACATAAACACTACCCTCAAAAAGGTATATACACCCACATCCACACATATACACCCACATCCACACATGCAAACACAAACACACAGAAAAGAGCCCAGAATCTCCCTATACTGGTCTCCCGTGTTCACTGCTCTGCTCTTCTGAGGACATGCACACCGGAGCACACTTGGGTCCCTGTTACTCTTTCAGATTCTCACAGCGGGGACCCATGTTTATAGTGAACATTGTTTTTAGATTTATGATTTATGTGAGGGGATAGACACCCCAATAGCTGGAGTCACAAGCTAAAGCCTACTTTTATAAAGGGGTCTCTCTGAAAGTAAACACACTGAGAGGTTCTGCGGGTCCCTGGCAGGATGATGAGAAAGAAGGCTAAGGGACTCTGGGAATGCACACACTGTCTGCTCATCTCTGCTGTGCTCATCTCTGCTGTGCTCATCTGGACATGGTGTAACTAGGACCACTGTTCTGCTCTGTTCCCCATACCCAGCACACCATCCTCTCCTGTGTGCCATGCAGGAAGGCCTGTTACTAGCCAAAGCCTTCCATGCTTGGGTTTTCCTCTCCACCTGCACTGCTCACCCTCATTCCAAGCTTCACTACCGTCTGATGTTCTAACTGGGGAGTCTGGGCTATGGTCAAACAGCAGCAGTGAAGTTAACCCGGGAAGCCTCCCCCTCTCCAGTCTATCAGAAGTCACAGGCTCTCTTCCCTGGGTCCCAAAAGTTGCTGGTTCACAGTCTGAGTCATTTTGTTCTAAAATTCAAAACATTCAACACTCCACTCGTGTGATGTCATGCCTAGGAAATGCCCTAAGATAGCTCATGTGCACTGCACATTCCAGCTGGCTACTAATCCACAGCAAGCACTGCTGGGTCATCGATCACCCCTCTGCAGTGGCTCTTCACTAGCTCCTGAGTCTGTCACCCCAGTCCTGCCTGAATGCCACAGATCAAGCATGTTGCAAAGTCTTTTAAGGAGCAGCTGACTGAGCAGCCTGGGGACACTGCCCAGATGTCACGGGAGCTCTTCCAGGTCAGCCTCATGACCTGTCCTTACCTGCTTCACTAGGCTCAGCCAAGAAGGCTGTAGAGAGCGAACATGGAACTGGAACGTGGCTCTGTGGTTAAGAGCACTTGCCCAGTTTGATTCCCACAGGGAGGCTTACAACCGTCTGTAAGTCCCACTCCAGGGGATCTGACTTCTGAGAGTATCAGGCACCCACATGGTGTACAGACAATTCATGCAACCAAAACACTCATACACATAATAATAGTCAAAAGTGTTTGAGTGAACATGTAGAAAACCCTACCAGACACGGCTAGAGCAGAACAGCTCACAGAGAATGACCACTGTCATTGCCTGGCCAGAACCAGCATCTCCCAGCAACACTCGCTTTCCATATCACTTCTAGCTCAGTTCTCAAAACACAGTCCCAGGGCCGAAGAGACCTTTAGAAAGTCTGACGTCAAAACTTTCCCCTGCCGGGCAGTGGGGGCACACGCCTTTAATCCCGGTACTCAGGAGGCAGAGGCAGGTGGATTTCTGAGTTCGAGGCCAGCCTGGTCTACAGAGTGAGTTCCAGGACAGCCAGGGCTATACAGAGAAACCCTGTCTCAGAAAAAATAAAAATAAAAAACTTTCCCCTAACAAACTCCATCAGAGAAACTCCCTAAGCCTCTCCAAGTGTGCTTAGCTTTTATCAAGTAGGTTTTACTCTGTCTCCAGCTGCAGGGAAAAGGTGATTCCCCTTTTTGTTCTCATCAGCACACAGACCTGCATGTGATGATGTCATTGCTCTTATGGTTGATGGAATGTGCACCTGATACTCTTGTGTTCTAAAATTTATTTTAATGTATTCTATGCCAAAGCATTAAGAGATGCAACCTATATAAATAAAAACCCCATTGAGGTTCACAATAGCCTTTTTTTTTTCTTCAAGACAAGATCTCTCTGTATAGTCCTGGCTGTCCTGGAACTCATATACCAGATCACCTGCCTCTGCCTTCTGAGTGCTGGGACAATAGCACCCAGCTGCTTAAAAGAATTCTGAGCCGGGTGTGGTTGTGCACGCCTTTAATCCCAGCACTTGGGAGGCAGAGGCAGGTGGATTTCTGAGTTTGAGGCCAGCCTGGTCTACAAAGTTCGAGGCCAGCCATGGCTACACAAAGAAACCCTGTCTCGAAAAACCAAAGAATTCTGATACCCAAGTCTTGTTTTATTTTGTGAGACAGGGTTTGTCTGTGAAACAAAAGCTGGCTGCAAACTCTCCTTCTTCCTTCCTCCTGCCTCAGCCCCCCAAGTGCTTGGGGTTACCGTAAGCATGCGCCATACTCAGCCCTCCATTTGGAACAGCTAAAGCAAACCATTTCTCTAGCACACTGTGCTGCACCTCTGCTCCAGCTGCCCTTCCAACTGTCACTTCTGTTCCATGCTCTTCTCTTTCAAAGGCTAAAGTACTCTCATGACAGTTCTCCTACCCCAAGCTCCTGCACCACTGAATGTGAAATACGCCCTCCACATGGGCTCAGCTTTTGTGTGGCCTAATGTGCAGGTATGCACCCTCTCTTTTAGCAAACTTCCCTGAGCCAGTGTTATGTAGTGTCTCACACAAACTTTGTCTCAGCAGCAAGCAAGCAAGCCTGACCATTCCTTAGGTGTTCACTTGATTATCACCCTAAGTGCTTATGCGTAGAGCTGAGTGAGGAACAGAGAGGAGACAGTGAAGCCCACAAACCTAAGCCATTTTGTCTTCAGCTCCTTCCAGAGAGTTTGCTGCCGCCGGGTCTAGAGGGTGGGGAGTGTCTTCTCCCTGAAGCACCTGGCCTAAAGCAAAAGGTGTTACCTAAATTCATCAGCTCTGGACTTTAGCAGCACAAACAGGGCTGGTTTCAAATCTGGACTCTGTCTTGGGCAAGTTATAAAGCCTCTCTGGGTTTCCCTCTCCATCTCTAAAATGGGGCACTAGCCACTTTGGGGGAGTAAGGCTTAGAAAGCATGTGCTCCCCAGCAGCTGCCGGCTGAGCCAGGCTGCACCCACGAGCAAGTCCATTCGAATAACCAGTACTTCCTCTTAAGAGTCTTCACACTCAGAAACACTGTTTCACCCTAAAGAGGCAAGCACTACATACTATGTACTAATGACCAACAGCAGCAGCAATAGCAGAGGGAGGACAAAGATGTGGTTGTCATCACGGCTACCTAGTCAACAGTCTTTGGAGGCCACATTTTAGTGATTTCTGGTTATTCACACGCACATTGGGAAATGAAATACTCAAAGTCAACTGCATCTAAAACTTGGGGAGAGGGATTAAAAAGTGACCCTCTGAAGGCCCCACATGCCGCTGGTGTGACTCGAGTCCTGGCTAGCAGAAGCCGCACTCGCTGGAGCTTTTTAGACTTCCAGACTACATCCTAGCGACTGAGTAATCTGCACTGAGGAAAGGTCTCCGTGTGGGCAGCTGCCTCTGTCTAGACCAGCCCAGGCTGTGTTCATTCACTCCCTCCTTCCTCCACCACTGACATCCTGATAACTGCGGTCGTTATATCCATTTTTAATACGGTTTTAAATTTCTCCCAAGTTGCAAGTCTGCTATAATCACTGCAACTGCAGGCTACACCAAGAGCGTCTATGCAGGCAGTACATATAACCACAGCTTTCAACAAATGAGCCACAGTGATCACCAAGGAGGAAACACAGGTTGTGACTCTGCCAAGAGCTTTTAGAACTTAAAGCTCCTACAGGGACAATACCCCTAGACATGTTCAGCGCTGAGAGGCACGGAAGGTAACTCAGACCGACAGGTGACTTTTCCCTAGATGTGGCATCCTCAGTTCTCACCCAGCCTCTCCTGGGAAGCCTTGCAGCCAAGAATGTGTGCTCTGAAGCTAGCTCTGTCTTAGCTCCCTCCATCGTACTTTGCCTGAAAGCCTGTGCTGGAAGCTGCCAGAATAGTAAACTGCAGTATGGTGTCTCATGACTAATCTGCTCCTAGTATTAGGATCTGTGTGTAGGCTGCTCCTGGAGTAATTCTTCATAGTGCTTTCAAAGGAACCCGGCTTGGGCAATAAATGACATGGTCAATCTGCCAACCAAGAATGATGGAGAAGGGCTGGCATGAGGGGCAGTTAAGGAAGGGGCCCACAGCTCCAGCACCATGAAACACCTGCAGACAGAGGGTTTCTGCAGAGATAGCTCAGTAGCAGAGTGTTTAGTTTGTGGAAGGCCCTGGGTCGATTTGCAGCACACAAAGAGAGAAAGATGATGAACACTGAAGACTCCATGAGTGAGTTGAAGGAATAAGCGCTGGTCGGCCATCATGTTTCCCAGGAATCTGCACACACAGCTCTTTTGCTACCCTTGTTGCACAAGAAGGAATGCCACTGAGTCACAGGACACTGGAGGGAGGCACTTGTCAACAGAGGGAAAACAGTCAAACTGGATGCACACAACTAGGGAAAGGCTGGTCTAAGGGTGTAAGTCATCACTTGCAAGACAACTGAGATGGACCTGAAGACAGGATCCCTAGGAAATGTCACTCTAGACCAGGAAAAGAACAAGCCAAGGCTGTAGGGAGGAACTGAGCAGAGCAGCCAGGCCTGGTACTACAGGTCTGTAGTACCAACTACTCCAGAAACGGAGTGAGCAAGCGATACTATAGTGAGCTCAAGGCCAGTCTAGGGTAAGACTCTGTCTCAGAACCCAACGAAAAGACAGGGTGTGTGAGGTCATTCACCAACCATGTATGAGGCCATGGTTCAATCCCAAGTAAATAATGACGGGGAAAAAAGCAAAGGCAAGCACAGGAAGCAGGTGGTTCAACAAGACACTGATGGCAAAGAGGTCAAAGTCCGAGGGGACCTCCTACCGGTTCTGTCAGAAGCTTTAGCACTGAGAGTGCACTGCCATCACGTCTGCACCTAACTCAGAAGTGGCTTCCAAGGACTCACTTTCACATACACAGATGAAGCCAGATGGCAGAGTGACAAAGGCTGCTGACTCACGGTGCCTGGCAATTAGTTATCAGTGGTCTAGTTCTTCAGCTTTTCTGGACGTCCGCAATGTTTTCCTATTAAAAAGCTGGGGGCATGTTTTGACTCCCACAGACTTGGGGAGGGCAGGGCAGTCATAGCACAAGACTACAGCACAGTCTGACGTGCTAGATGTCCAACAGGCAATGAGGAAGGCGATGCAGCCACGGCAGGCACTCATCCGGATGCAGGTACCACACGCACTCAGAACCCAGGGAGGAGACAGAAGCCGAGGGGAGGGAAGGAGAGGTTGAGCAAGGCTTCTAGGGAAGAAAATGAGAAGAAAAAAAGGAAAAAGAAAAGGTAAGTCAGATGTAAAGGGAAGATAAAGTCTCCCAAGGCCATGAGTGCTCAGGCTGCTGAGATGGCCCAAGGTATAAAGGGGCTTGCTGCTGAGTCTGACAACCTTAGAGTTCCATTTCCGGAACATGTAAGGTAAAGAGAACTCAGTTGTCCTCTGATCTTCAAATGCTTTTCACGGCACACATGTGCCCACAAACGTATAAACACAAAATAAATGTCAAAAATAAGAGAGCTGAGTTGTCTACATTAAATAGCATCAAAGGTCCAGCGACTAAGATAGTCAGCAAATGTGGTGACCAGAAATTTCCTAGTCACTTACAACCTCTGGGGAGCTATCATATGCAATGTGACAGGCCAGATGGAAGGCCAAAGGTGAGGGGTCATGAGGAAATGGGAGGCAGACAACCAATTCCACCAGCCCAGGGAGAAGCTCTCCTCCCTGGCCAGAAAATGATGTCACCAACCTTCAGGGCCCTCTAAGTCCCTTAAGACATGAAACAGAAGAAGCAGACTAAAATCCAGGACGCCTCTAGCACCACGAACGCCAGGCCTGATGCTCTAGGAGACACTCAGTTGTGTGCCTGTAAAACTTCCCTTCAGGGCCCAGCAAACACACTGCGTGAGAAGGCCATCCAGGCTGCTTCAGCAATCCTGCACATCCCAGTCGAGGCTCTCACAAGCAGCTCAGGAATGAGCCAGGCAGAAAGACTGCCAGAGCCCAGGCTCTAGCTGCAGTATGCAAATGAAGGAGGCTTTCTCTGAGGGAGCCTTCAGGAAATCTGTCTGTACTAGGCCATCTTCATCTTTCTGGTTGGGTAGGGCTGACTGGCTCTCCCCAGCCTCCCGGATGACTCAGCATCTTCATTTTTTTAAAAAAACCTTTAAATTGCCATAGTCAGACTGTCCCCCAGATGTGGCTGTTATCAGCTTGAGCCAAAAATGACACAGCAAGTGTCTCAGTCCCTTGACCTAGCTGTAGAATAGCAAATGCTGCAGTCTTTCAAAACAGGCAAGCAAACTGACTGCCCAGTCACATACATAACCAGATCTAACCCCTAAGGGTAGCCATCCCACATTTACTGCCCAAGGGTCTTTGGAATGAAGGGGTGGAGCATTTGCCTACTGTGAGGTGCCACATGGAAGACCAAAGGTCAATTAAATCATGAAATCTTGCTTTGAATTATCCTCCCCGGAAGCACACCACCGCTTATGTCGAGGACTCTGGACAACCTGGATACATGTGACCAAGGCTTCATTCAATACGGTCACTCTGAGTTTAAGGGCAAATAACCTTGGAACAGATAAATTCAGATAGCCATTAATGTGATTCAATTTTACTGTGATCTACAAAAAAATTCCAGTAAGCACTTGGCTCTTCCCTGTATAACCAACCACACATCAGGTGGTTCCTCATAGACCCCTGGGGCTGGCTGAGATGTCAGGTCCAGAGGGGCTCTGAACCTTCTTTTGCTCAGCAAAAAGAAGGTTCCAGGGCTGCTGCAGCACTGCTGTCTCCACCACCGCCCCTCCCCTTCCTCACCCCCCCCCAATGACTTTAGACAAAGTCTGAGAAAGGAGCTAGTCAAAACTTCCAAACTCCTACTGAGTAAGGACAGTGCCAGCGCCTAAGCTGGACGCTCTGACACCTTCCCAAGGGCTATTCCTTCACTTTACACTGCAGGCCTGAGGAGCAGTCCCAAGAAACAGGCCAGTCACAGACCAAAGTTCCCATGGATCTAACAGGAGCTTAGATCATGTTGTTCTGGGAGAAACCCACAACATTGTCCTCTGAGGGGACCACCAGAGGCCACTAACACTGTCATGTGTCCACAGTCATTCACATTACACATGATACTTGTACTTCCTTTTAAAAACATGGGCCCCAAACAGGTTCCAGGGGATTCCATGAGGCCCAATGTTGTGTAAAATAATAAAGAAAGTTCTTGATCAAACAAAACTGAGAAAGGAAAAAGCCATGAACGAAGCAGAGACGTCATCAAACACCTTGCATGTCCTGAAGCAGAAAACAGACCACAGGCCAGAGGGAAGAACGGAGCTGAGGCCAAGCTCAGTCTTCCCAAGGAACCTTTCTTGGCCCTGATTCATGAGTCAGCACTTTCAGCAGCAGGGGACAGCAGGCCAGGCTGGAGTCCCACTGTGGACAGTTTTCAGGGATACAGAAGCCCTCTTGCTTCTAGCGGTGGAAGGCTGCACTTGGTCCGTAGCTGTTGGACTGAGGCAGGCTAGTGCTGTATTCATTCAACATTCTAGTAGCTGTTGGACTGAGGCAGGCTAGTGCTGTATTCATTCAACATTCTAGGGAAGCAAAGGTTCCCCAGAAATACAGTGTGTTTTTGATGTGTGGATGACTGAGATGTTAGGGAGGAGCAGTGTGCTCAGAACAGCATATGGACAGCCTCCTACCCACTTCACCTGGGGCCACTCCCTCCCTACCCCGCTAAGGCTTTCAGATTCAGCACATGGATGGTTATGCCAACCGCTTGTGGTCCCTGTATGTATAACAAGGATGGACAGATCCTGAGCCTGTACAGTCTTCAGCCTCTTCTGTTTCTCCCACTTCGGCAGTGTGTTGCTAGGCAGTCCCTTGGCCTGGCTTTTCCTCACTTTTCTCCTCTGAACCACAAGATCAGTAACGGCATCTTCATCAGACAGTTGCCATGAGCACAGAGTATAGCACTAAGTGCCTGGAGCACAGCAAACACCATAGGTCTGAGCTGGGACCCTAGGACAACACAGCATTCCGACCCTTGGGATTCATCTATTACCTCTCTCTGGGAACTTCCAAAGAAATCTTCCAGCTACATGTGGTGAAGCACACCTTTAATCATAGCTTTTGGGGAGGCAGAGGCCAGTCTGGTCTGCATTCTTACACAACTCTGAGTTTCAGGGTAGCCAGTGCTACATAGTGAGACTATCTCAAAAATACTATGACTACCGCCACTGCCAGTGATGATCATCTCCAGACTTGGGGAACCACACAGTCAGCTGTGTACCTATACATCTGTTCTGCCTGCTCCTGAAAATGCTACATTAATTAGGTGATTACTAAATTATTTACAAAGTCACAAAGTCATGAGATTTCATGAGCACTGCTGGAAAAGGTTCCCAAGTCACACCTGTCACCACTACTACTCCCACCCCATGACACAGGAGTTAGGAATTCCCATGTCACCAAAACAAGCTTTCCAAGGTGCCTCTTTGCTGTGGCGCCACCATGAGACAGAAAAGGGATATTCTGAGCATCAGGACCAAGAGGCCATCCCCGGCACAAGCAGGGACTGTACTGCTGCCACTCCACCAGCGCAGGCTCATCCAGGGGCGAGACACACGCATCTAACCTGCCAGTGAAGAGCGAGCGCCAAGGCAGTGACTCAGCCAAGGTCAAGCAGAGCAAGCACCAGCCAGGGAGCATCCAAGGGTTTGGACTTCCAATCGCAATACACACACATCCCTCATCTGGTCAAAGTGCCCTTGAGTAAGGGAATTACCACACAGAGACACAATTGTGGCCTCAAGGCCAAGGAGTTAAAAGAGAGAAAAATCAAGGGACAAAATCAAATCACAAGACTGCTGTTAAGAGTCTCCAAGCTGTGATTCTATCTGAATAAAATGCAATTTAGAACCACTTAGTGCTGCATCTTGCTTTAACCTTATATAACTCCTTCCTGCTACATCACTAAGAACAACTCCTTTTAATGGGCCCCTGCACCTGGACAAGTGAGACAAACTTCTTGGGCTATAATGCTACACCTAAAAAGCTTTCCCCATGGAAATGCTGGCCTGAGTAGGAACCAAAAATAAACTGCAAAGCCAATTCCGGAGGGACCTGTCATCAGGGACCTTCACACCCCACACCAGCCTCACAACAGCAGTGTAATCCCAGGCAGCCTGAATTTAGAGACAGAGTGTTGCAGCAACTTAAAAGGCAACACAGAGAGGTGGGAAAGCAACAGTGGGTGAGGTGGCCCACACCTGCCTGCATTCCCAGCACTTGGGAGGCGGAGGCAGAAGGATAAGAATACAGAGTTATCCTCTGCTACAGGGTGAGTTTCAGGGCAGTATGGGTGACATGAGACCCTATTAAGGGAGGGAGGGAGGGAGGGAGGGAGGGAGGGAGGGAGGGAGAGAGAGAGAGAGAGAGAGAGAGAGAGAGAGAGAGAGAGAGAGAGAGAAACAAGCCAAAACAAGTACCTCCAGAGAGAATCTTGCCTTGACCTGACTGACAGCAGTCTGGCTCTTTCCTCCTAGGACTGCTCTACCCCAGCAGGATAGGTGGAAATGAAGACCTCCCTCCCTGTCTAGTCAGGGTTCAGGGCAGCTAAGGGGCTGTTGCTGTTGGCTTTATTTCAGAACAGTACTCAAAGGGTTGGCCAGCAGTGCTAGGAAAAGCTTCTACAGAGAACATTTAGCCAGGTGAGAAGCTCTGAGCCAAGGAATGGGCCACCAGGGTGAAGTCAGAATGCTCCAAGAGAGCCTGGAGGAGCTTCTGGCTGCTACGCTCTTTTGCTGGGTTGGAGTTGGGGGAAAGGTGCCTTTTTTTTTTTAAACTGGGTCTATATAGCTCTGGCTGTCCTGGAACTCACAACGTAGACCATGCGGCCTGCAGCTCACAGAGATGGAGAAGGGTGCTAGGACTGAAGGTGCGTGCCACCACGCCTAATTGTTCTTGTTCTTTAGGTTCTAAAGAAGCTTAATCTTGGCTGCTGGGAGCTTTGGGAACAGCCACAAATTCCATGCTTTGTGGCAGAAACAGCCTTATTTCTGCTGCTCATTTACAGTGAGAAAACAGGAAGGAAATAGGCTTGCTGCCCATCCCTTCATCCTTCTTTATAAATATGTTTGCTTAAAAACTGACCTTTGGAGACAGGTATTAGGACTGGAGAAATGTGCCAGCAGTTAAGAGTGCTTGCTTTTCTTCCTGAGGCCCAAAGCTCAGTTCCCAGCACCATGTCCTCTTCTGGCCTCTGCACTCAAATTTACTCATATCCACACAGACATATTTACGCATATCCACCACCCCTACAGACATGTTTATATGTGCTTACACACATAACTAAAGACGAATCTTTTTAGAGAGGGAGGTATTAAGCTAGGCATGGCAGACACACTGAAATCCTAATTATTTGGGAGGCTGAGACAAGAGGCTGTGTTTCAGGTCAGTATGTACAATAAAGGGTTATTACGCAAGGGGGCAGGGCTGGGACTGGAGAGCTGGCTCAGCAGTTAAGAGCACATCTGCTCTTCCAAGTCTTGAGTCCAATTCCCAGCATGGCGGCTCACAACTATCTATTCTGAGATCTGATGCTGTCTTCTGGCATGCAGGTATACAGATATAGCACTCATATATATAAAATAAATTACTAAATCTTAAAAAAAAAAGTGTATTAAGCCAATATTCATATTAAGCCAATATTCACATTCTCTTTCTCCCTCTCCCTCTCCCTCTCCCTCTCCCTCTCTCTCTCCCCCTGGAACTCACTCTGTAGACCAGGCTGGCCACGAACTCAGAAATCTGCCTGCCTCTGCCTCCCGAGTGCTGGGATTAAAGGCATGCGCCACCACTGCCTGGCTGTATTCATATTCTCCAACTGAACATGTAAACTACAAAAACACTCCAGAATGTGAGGAAGGCTCTATCAAACACAGTTAAAATTATTCCAATAACTATCAACTTTTTTCTTTCAATACAAAATCTCTCTCTGTGTAGCCCTAGCTATCCTGGAACTCACTGTGTAGGCCTTGCTGGCTAGGATTAAAGGCCCGCACTGCTGCTGTTACCTAAAAACAAAACAAACAAAGAAACAAACAAAAACCCAAGCCGGCTGTGGTGTACACTCAAGAGGCAGAGGCAGGCAGGGCTCTGTGAATTTCTGGATGAACTACAAGCAGTAAAAGTGAAATAAATCTTTCTGAATTATTCCTTCAAGTTGTTTTGGGTCATGGTGTTTTATCACAGCTATAGAAACAAACTACGCCTTTAGCACTTGGGAGGCATAGGAAGGCAGATATAACAGATCAAGTTCCAGGACAGCCAGAGCTACATTGAGAAATTTGTCAAAAAAAAAAAAAAAAAAAAAAAAAGCCCGGCAGTGGTGGCGCACACCTTTAACCCCTGTTCTCAGGAGGCAGAGACAAGCCCATCTCTGTTTTGTTTTGTTTTTTTGAGACAGGGTTTCTCTGTGTAGCCCTGGCTATCCTGGAACTCACTTTGTAGACCAGGCTGGCCTCGAACTCAGAAATCCACCTGCCTCTGCCTCCTGAGTGCTGGGATTAAAGGTGTGCACCACCATGCCCGGCTTGCCCATCTCTGTTTTAGGCCAGTCTGGTCTCAAAGCAAGTCCAGGTTACATAGAGAAACCCTGTCTTGAAAAGCTGAACAAACTGAGCAGTGGTGGCGCACACCTTTAATCTTTAATCTCGGCACTCGGCAGGCAGAGGCAAGCAGATTTCTGAGTTTGAGGCTACCCTGGTCTACAGAGTGAGTCCAGGATAGCCAGGGCTACACAGAGAAACCCTGTCTGGGGGGGGGGGGGGGGAGAGTCGGGCGTGGTGGCGCACGCCTTTAATCCCAGCACCCGGGAGGCAGAGGCAGGCGGATTTCTGAGTTCCAGGCCAGCCTGGTCTACAAAGCTAGTTCCAGGACAGCCAGGGCTATACAGAGAAACCCTGTCTCGAAAAAACAAAAAACAAACAAACAAACAAAAAAAACAAACAGAAAACCCCCCAAAAATCAGAAAACAAACAAACTAGTCCCTAAAACTAACTATAGCTGGATGTGGTGGTGTATGTCTTTAATTCCAGCACTGGAGAAGCACAGTCAGTCAGATCCAAGTCTTCCACCAGCCTGATGGATAGACAGAGTGAGTTCCAGGATAGAGAACTTTCATCTACAAACTGCCAGTAACAGAGTCCTTCCATCTCATAACCAGATTTCTGATGGGCGCAACTCCAGACACAGGTACACTGTCACCCTGAGGTTAGCCTGAATGAGGTGGAGGAGGGCAGGACAAGTTCCCTAAACATAGTGCTGCAAGGTCCCAGGACCCACCTCTGTCCTGTGCCCACTGCTCATGGTGACAGACACCTGGTACCTATAAATGTACAACCTCCCCAAAACATGTACTCTTAGTCCTTCACAACAGCCAAGATCTTGTGGCCTGCACTGGATACTCCCAGCCCACCCCTCCCTGGAATCCCTTTGCTGGAAGCCACAAAAATTGCAACCGTGGAGGAAACACTGCCAGAGACAAGATGGGCTCCAACACAGTCAAACCAAGTTTCAAGAGAGAATCTTCAAAACCTACCCAAACTGTGGCCTTTTCAAGTTGTTTTCTATGTACCTCCAAAATGGGCTTTTCAGGTCAAATTTTATTACATGTTGTTGGGGGAGGCAGAGGGAGCATAGCTTATAGCCATAAACAAAGTTTCAAGATGAACAGGAACAGACAAAAGAAAATGGCAGTGCCCAGTGGCAGAGCTAGGCTCAGCTCCCTCAGCCAGGGTGGGAGTCAAACTTCCGGAGTAGCTGGCTGACGGATTCAGAAAATACGATCTTTCTGAACCTTACAGAAAACCTCTGGCTCCACAACACAGACGCAGAAGGAGCATAATAACCCGTCTTCCCAGACACAACTGCGATGGCTTTTTTTTTTTTTTTTTTTGGTTTTTCGAGACAGAGTTTCTCTGTGTAGACCTGGGTGCCCTGGAACTCACTTTGTAGACCAGGCTGGCCTCGAACTCAGAAATCCACCTGCCTCTGCCTACCAAGCGCTAGGATTAAAGGTGTGCGCCACCACCGCCCGGCCTGTGATGGCTTTTAATAAGCATTCTGCTGCAAAATGGAGCACTTTCCAAACATTTCTGCCAATAAACTCCATTCAGAAGCTGTTGCCTGATTTACATGTTTCTGAGGAAAAGCTGAGACTATGTGTGTGTGTTGTGTTTCCTGTGGATGTGGGTACACTCTGATTACTGAAAGAGAGATCACCCCTGCACAAGAACTAGATCACATCTCTACTCAGGAGTCAGGCTTTTTCCTACCTGGTCTCCTGCCATCCTTCCGGCTGCAGTGTCTCCCTTCTTAGTATGGCATGAAGCCATGTCCCTCTGCTGTCTTTTTTACCCAGTGTGAGAAACCTTTTTTGTTTGTTTGTTTTCTTTGAGACAAGGTCTTATTATGTAACTCTGGCTGTCCTCTATGTAGACTAGGCTGGGCTTAAACTCAAGAGATCCTCCTGCCTCAGCCTCCCTAGTGCTGGGATTAAAAGCATGAGTTGCCAGGCAGTGGTGCTGAATGCCTTTAATCCCAGCACTTAGGAGGCAGAGGCAGGTGGATTTCTGAGTTCAGGCCAGCCTGGTTTACAGAGTGAGTTCCAGGACAGCCAGGACTACACAGAGAAACCCTGTCTCGAAAAAACAAACAAAAGACATGAGTCACCATACAGCCTTATATTAATTTCTGAAGAGCCTCCTGCGATTGTTTTGGTGGCATGGCTCCTCCATACTGTCTAGGCTGAGGTGAGAATATCTTAATTTCCAGGCCAATCTGGACAAGATGGCATGGTTTACCATCAAGTCCCTGGGTTCAACCCTCAGCACTGCAAAAAAACAGTGAATTAACAGTCTTCCCCCAAAGCAGGGACCTGAAAGGAGGCCTGATTCATGCTTAGAAATGTTTCTTGATGGGGAGGGGCAGGACAGGGAGAGCTGTGAGGTAAAGATATGCGAGAGACAGATACAAAACACACAGTCAGGAAAACAAACCTGCAAACCAATCTTGGCTTAGGTTTATGATGTCAGTCCTCTCTTGTAGAACTGCTTCATTCACAAGCCTCTTTCCCAAACAGTGGGAGAATGTAGCATTTGCTTAAAAGCCCCAGGTTAAAACAAAAACAAAAACAAAAACAAAAAAAACCCGAAAAAACAAGAAGATGCAGCTTTTCCCATTGGTCCCTCTCTTCTATTCACGATTTCATAGGCCACCCCACCCCAAGAAGTCCTAGACACCCAGTTGCAGCTGCCATCTCCCTTAGTACTATTAATATCATGGCCCTAGACTGTTCATCATTTTCCTCATAAAGTTCTCAGAGGCAATTCAAAGGATGCAGCGGGGTTAAAACAAAAAAGACGTGGGGCCACTACCCCACCATGCATTCCGTCAGCATCTGCTCAACTTCTCGGGTTTTCACCACTATCTTTGTTTTGGAATACCCACAGCCAAGCCCTCCCCGGCACGGCCTTCCGTTCGGGAAGCACAATGCAGCACGGACCTCCTTTAGCGGTGGGGGTTGTAAGCAAAAACGCCGCACTAGTGTAACGCCAAACGCGCCTCAGCGCCCGAGGAGGTCCCCACGGGCATCGGTGCGCGTCCATCACCCCGAGGCCAACACCACAGCCGAGCATCGCTCGCAAGGCCCCTCCCCTCGCCCGGAGCAGCCCTGCCGGCGTGCGCGCCCAGGCCGGTGTGATGACGGTGCACCGGGCGACGAGGCGGCGTTCCCCCACGAGCCCTGCCGACCGCCCCGGCCCGCCTCACCTTGGTCTCCTTCACATGCTGCTTGACGCCCTCCGGGTACCACTGGACGCGCACGTAGCCGCGCCGCAGCGGGCTGGCCCGGCCCTC
Source organism: Mus minutoides (assembly GCA_902729485.2). NCBI lineage: Eukaryota > Metazoa > Chordata > Mammalia > Rodentia > Muridae > Mus > Mus minutoides. The sequence continues at coordinate 12,307 of LR753990.1, read as the reverse complement.
CTCGTGGCCCGCGCCCCCGGCCTCGGAGCAGCCCGAGCTGCCGCGGCCGTCCTCGTCGCCCTCCGAGTCCGAGTCCTCGCCGTGGATGAGGCGTACTAGCCCGAAGTGCACCGAGCCGCGGTAACGGCCGGACACCAGGTCGTGGGAGAACAGCAGGCGCTGCGAGCCCGCTTCGGGGCCGGAGTCGGAGGACGGCCCTGAGGCCGAGTCCGTGGCGGGCGCGGGCGGCGGGGCGGCGGCGGGGGCTGCGGCCGGGGTCGGGGCGGCGGCGGCCTGGGCCTGGGCGGGAGCGGGTGCGGGCGCTGCGGGATCCGCCATAACTGCTCTGCGCGAGTCTCGGGCGGCGGCAGCAGCGACAGCGACAGCGGCGGCGGTAGCGGCGGCGGCAGCCTAAGGCGCGGGGAGGCGGGGCCGGCGGCGCGGGGGCGGGGCCGAGCGCGCTGACGTAGGCCTGCGTGCCGCCGTCGTTAGGGCGCCGGGATGCTGTTGCTAGGAGCCGCCGCCCGGTCGCTAGGGGACGCTGAAGATGCTTGGGGCGGGGGCGGAAGGACTGCCGCGGGGCGTGGCAGGGCTGCTCGAAGGAAGATCCAGGATCAGCGGCCGGAAGGGTACTGGTCTACCAGAGTTGAGGGGCGGGTACTGCACGCAACGCTGACTATAGTTTCTTTAAAAAAATTATGCCCGGGTCTGACGAGGTGCCCACGCCTTTAACTCCAGCTCTCAGGAGGCAGAAGCAAGCCAATCTCTGCTTTAGGTAAGCCTGGTCTCAAAGCAAGTCCAGGTTACACAGAGAAACCCTGTCTCGAAAAGCCAAATAAGCTGAGCAAGCAGTGGTGGTGCACGCCTTTAATCTCAGCAGAGGTAGAGGTAGAGGTAGGCGGGTTTCTGAGTTTGAAGCCAGCCTGGTCTACAGAGTGAGTCCAGGACAGCCAGGGCTACACAGAGAGAACCCTGCCTCAAAAAAATAAAAACAGGGCTGGCGAGATGGCTCAGTGGTTAAAAGCGCCGACTGCTCTTCCGAAGGTCCCGAGTTCAAATCCCAGCAACCACATGGTGGCACACAACCATCTGTAACGAAATCTGATGCCCTCTTCTGGAGTATCTGAAGACAGCTACAGGGTACTTACATATAATAAATACATAAATCTTTAAAAAAAATAATAAATAAATAAATAAATAAATAAAAACAAAGAAGGAAAAGAATAATAATAAAAAAAAAACCCAGGGGGCTGGTGAGATGGCTCAGTGGGTAAGAGCACCCGACTGCTCTTCCGAAGGTGATAAGTTCAAATCCCAGCAACCACATGGTGGCTCACAACCACCCGTAATGAGATCTGGCGCCCTCTTCTGGAATGCGTGAAGACAGCTACAGTGTACTTACATACAATAAATAAAATAAATCAAAAAAAAAAAAAACCAAATAATTTTTTAATGCGGTTTAGTTATGGCACATGCTTTTTTAATCCCAGCACTTGGAAGGCAGAGAGGCAGGAGGATCTCTGTGAACTCAAAGCCAGACATGATTTACAAAGTGAGTCTTGCAAGGCAGTGGTGGCACACACCTTTAATCCCAAAACTTAGAAGGCAGAGGCAGGCAGATTTCTGAGTTCGAGGACAGAGTGAGTTCCAGGACAGCCAGGGCTACACAGAGAAACCCTCTCTCAAAACAACAATAACAACAACAACAACAACAACAACAAAAAAGTGAGTTGTGAGTTTCAGGATAGTCAGGGCTACAAAGTAAAACCATAATAAATAAATAAAATTCATTGAAATTTAAAATTATATATATATATAATAGAAAACCTCTGTCTTGAAAAATCAAAAAAAGGGAAGAAAGAAAGAAAGAAAGAAAGAAAGAAAGAAAGAAAGAAAGAAAGAAAGAAAAGATAAAAGAGGCAGAGTCGGGGCTGGTGAGATGGCTCAGCGGGTAAGAGCACTCTGACTGCTCTTCTGAAGGTGAAAAGTTCAAATCCCAGCAACCACATGGTGGCTCACAACCATCCTTGATGAGATCTGGCGCCCTCTTCTGGAATGCATGAAGACAGCTACAGTGTACAGTGTACTTACATATAATAAATAAAATAAATCTTTAAAAAAAAAAAAAAAAAAAAAAGAGGCAGAGTCTTACTATGGAGCCCTGACTGGCCTGGACTCTCAGAACTCTACCTATTTATGTAAACTCACTATGTAAACCATGCTGGTCTCAAATGCAGAGATCTGCCAGCATCTGCCTCCCTAGTGAGTACTAAAGGTGTGTGCCCTCACTCCTAGTCAGTCAAGTTTAGCAAGCACGCTTGGCATCCCAGTCAAGTTGTAGCCCTGCAGGGTGACAGCATCTTTGTCTTCTAGGTGCCCACGTGTGCCCAAACTCATGTACACAGATGTCATCACAATAATTTTTTTAAAGTTGTTGTCAGCTGGGTGTGGTGGTGCATGCCTTGAGCACGTGCCTAGAGGACAGTCTAGTTGGGCACATAAAACAAATACTCATTAAATAGCTGAAAAAGCAGCTCTAAGGCAGCTTGTAAACAAGGCTGTAATAGATAGGTATACGGCATGTAGAGTCCCAAGTGGGACTTGGAAGGTCGTGACCCCTTAGGGAACTGGTCTAGAGGATGTAATGAGAGCCCAGAGCCACATGAGAAAGGGCTGCAAGTCAGAGCACTGGTGATTTGCCATCAAAGCCCTTTTGGTGGATCCAGATCTCAGCGAGGCCTTCTATCCACAGCAAGAGGGAGAATTAGGAGTGATTACAAGTAAGAACCATGCTGGGCAGTGGTGACGCACGCCTTTGATCCCAGCACTCGGGAGGCAGAGGCAGGTGGATTTCTGAGTTCCAGGCCAGCCTGGTCTACAGTGTGAGTTCCAGGACAGCCAGGGCTACACAGAGAAACCCTGTCTCGAAAAACAAAACAAAAAAGTTAAGAACCAGGTGGATCTATGTGGGTTCAAGGCCAGCCGGTTGACGTAGTAAGTTCCAGGATAGCCAGACCTACAAAGTAAGATCTTGTCTTCAAAACAACCATAATAAAAATGTAGGAGCCAAATCTTGGCTATTTATTGATTGCAATGGTCTGAATATGCTTGGCCCAGAGGATGGCACTATTAGGAGATATGGTCTTGTTGGAGTACGTGTGCCACTGTGAGCATGGGCTTTAATACCTTCATCCTAACTGCCTGGAAACCAGTCTCGTGTCTGCCTTTGGATGAAGATGTAGAACTATTAGCTCCTCCAGCTCCACATCTGCCTGGACACTGCCATGTTCCTGCCTTGATAATAATGGACTGAACCTCTGAATCTGTAAGCCAGCCCTAATTAAATATTGTACTTTGCAAGTTGCCTTGGTCATGGTGTCTGTTCACAGCAGTAACTAAGGCAAGGACCATGGCCCAGGCTGGTGCACGTCTGGAAGTCAGAGGACAGCTTGCAGAGACTGTTCTCTCCTTCTATCAGTGGGAATTTTCTAGATCAAATTTGGTCATCGGGGTTGAGCACTTAGCCTCTGATCCTTCTTGCCAACCCTCTTTTTTTTTTTTTTTTTGGTTTTTGAGATAGGGTTTCTCTGTATCACCCTGGCTGTCCTGGAACTCACTCTGTAGACCAGGCTGGCCTCAAACTCAGAAATCCACCTGCCTCTGCCTCCCGAGTACTGGGATTAAAGGCGTGTGCCACCACTGCCCAGCTGTAAATAAATCTTTTTTTTTTTTTTTTTTTTTTTTGGTTTTTCGAGACAGGGTTTCTCTATATAGCCCTGGCTGTCCTGGAACTCACTTTGTAGACCAGGCTGGCCTCGAACTCAGAAATCCGCCTGTCTCTGCCTCCCGAGTGCTGGGATTAAAGGCGTGCGCCACCACGCCCGGCTAAATAAATCTTTTTAAAAATGAAAATAAGGGCTGGTGAGATGGCTCAGCGGGTAAGAGCACCCGACTGCTCTTCCGAAGGTGATAAGTTCAAATCCCAGCATCCACATGGTGGCTCACAACCATCCGTAACGAGATCTGGCGCCCTCTTCTGGAGTGTCTGAAGACAGCTACAGTGTACTTACATATAATAAATAAAATAAATCTTAAAAAAAATGAAAATAAATTTATAAAAATTTTAAAAAGAACCTCCATAGAGCGAGGTGCATAAGAGCTGAAGGAAAACTGGAATATGATTTAGAGGCAAAGTTGACTCTCAAGTCAGGGCTTTTTCCTCAGTGTAGCACAGTCATAAGTTCATGTTAGCCGGGCGTGGTGGTGCACACAACTCTAACCCCAAGCTTTCCGGAGCCAGAGACAGGAGGAACTCTGAGTTTGAGACCAACCTGGTCTACATAGTTACTTTCAGGAGAGCCTGGACTACAAAGACAGATGCTTTCTCAAAACAAACAAACAATACCATAAGCAAACAGAAAGTTAATACTCTTTAGGAGCTGGGGCTGAAGCTTACTCTAGTGGAGAGCTTGCCTAGCCTGCAGAAAAACCTGGGCTCTGTCATCACTGAATAAGACACCGAGGCTTGCACGCCTGCGATTCCAGCAGCTTGGGAGGAGCAGGCCGGAGGATCAGAAGTTCAAGGTCATCTTCAGCTGCACAAGAAGTTTGAAGCAAGCCTGAGCTATAGGAATTCTTAAGGAACAAAACAAACAGTGCTAAGAGACAAGTTCTCACTTCCTCATCTACAAAAATCTGGGCAATCTCACAGCTGTAATAGAAACTTCTTATGTACCACTTCTGGAAGCCGGGTGAACACAGTATCTCAAAACAAAGTCCTGTTTCTTCTCACCCCCTCCCCCCATAACCTCATCTAACGTTTATTCGATATATACATTTGAGTTGACATTGTGCCAGGCTCTTTCACATATGTCATCACAGGCATGCACAGGCATTGTTAACCCACCTTACTAACACAGGACCCCAGGTACCCATTGCCTAAGGTTGCAGGTACTGATTAAGCATCTCGAGGCTCTGCTGCTCTGTCTGACTTCCCTCCGAGCAGCTCCTGATGGCAGGCCATTATCCACTTGTCCTTCTGTCCTAAGAGGGGAGTGAGGAAGAACAGTGATGTGCAGTGAAGGAGGGCCAAAGCTTCGCTTTAATGTTGCAAACCCAAGTGAGCTCACCAGATAAATGGCTTAGCGGGTAAGGCACCAGCCAAACAAGTGTGAGAACCAGCACTGTTTGGAATGCTGGGCAGGAGTGGTGACCTACCTGTAATGCCAGTGCTCAGGAGGAGGCGAGAGAGAGAGAGAGAGAGAGAGAGAGAGAGAGAGAGAGAGAGAGAGAATAGCCAGAGCAAGCTGGTTACTAGACCAGCTAAATCACTGTACCCTGGACTGAGGTGGGACCCTGCGTGCTAAGTGGTTTTATGTCAATTTGACACAAACTAGAATCATCTGAGAGGAGGGGACCTCAGGTAAGTAAGTGCCTCCATAGGGCTGGGCTGCAGGCAGCCTGTGGAGCATCTTCTTAATTAGGGCGTGTTGAGGAAGAGCCCAGCCCATTGTGGGTGGTGCCAGCCCTGGCCTGGTGGTCACGGGTTCTATAAAAAGGCTGGCTGAGCATGCCATGAGGAGCAAGTCAGACAGCAGCACCCCTTCACGGCCTCTGCCTCAGCTCCTGCCTCCAGGTTCCTGCTCTGTTTGAATTCCTGTCCTGATGTACACCTGCGTTTGTTACTTTGTTATGAAAAAGCAGTGTCCTCCCTCCCTAATGGTTAAGTAGACTGGCACTCCAGGAAGATGTGCCCCGTTTAGTCCATGGCTTCCGGTAACCATGGCTAATAATAGCTTCACTCACTTAAGTGTGTAACTTCACGCCCAGGTCTATACTTAATGCTTTGCATAGATTATCCAGAACCTATCGGGACTGGGTGCCTCACATCTTACTTGTGTGTCTTGCCCTAATTAAGAAAATGCTCCACAGGCTGCCTGCTGCCCAGCCGTATAGAGGCACTTTCTTAACTGAGGTCCCCTCCTCTCAGATGACTCTAGTTTGTGTCAAAGACCTGGTACCTAGGTCCTGGCAGCAGCACTGGGAGTTGCTCATGTATCACATGGGTGGATACAAAAAGGTCTGACATCCCTGAACCTCCCTTTGGTGAGTTTACTATGTCCCAACGCACTCTAGGCATTGAAGCTAACAAGGTGAAGAACCCTGGTTCCACCCTGTTTGAGCTCCGGTGGAGTCACTGTTGAGACGGAGCCCAGATGCGCTTCCTTTTATGTCCAGCAGGGGGCGCTCCAAAGAGCGCGCCCCACTACATCTGCAGCGCCAGCGTCTCAGCTCAGGGCCATCCCCCTAGCAACTGGCCCTTGGCAAAAATGTGAAGAAAATAACGCCAAATGGCATAGTGCAGGATCTGCAAGGCCGACTTCAGGTGCGGTATACATAAAGTAGAGCAGGTGTGGCCCCTGTCTGGAAGCGTCGTTGGCTCAGGGACCTGTGTCCTGCCTCAGGCTTGGGCAGATGCAGGCTTGGGCAGATGCAGCACTGGGCACTCTGCTGTGGGCCTCAGGCTGGAGACAAGGTGGGACTGTGAATCTCCTCCAATCCCAGCGATGTTAGTGAGTCAGCATGCCTTTAGCCAATGGTGTCTCCCCACCACCTCTGTCTGCCACACAGATCTGTACCTGACCTCGACACCATCCTCCTCTCTGGGAAACAGTCTTTTTGCATGCGTGTATACATGTGTTGTTGCTAAGAATCATACCATTCTGCATCAGTCTTCTACGCAATTCATTGAGCCAGGGCCTCTCAATCAAACCCAGAGCATGCCAATATGGCTAGTTTTGGCAGGCAGCTTGCTCTGAAATCCGTTGTCTCTGCCTTGTGCGGTTAGCATTACAGGTGGACTGCTGCACACACAGCATTTACCTGGGGCGGGGGCGGGGAGGGGGTAAACTTCAGTCCTCGTGCTTGGATGGCAAACACTTTTAACCAGAGTCACCGCCCCAGTCCGCTGGCTGTTTAAGGTCATCAGTGCCTCGCCTCCTGCGGTGGCTCAGAAGGCTGAAGCAGGATGGTCACAGTACTTCTGAGCTCAGCTTGGGCTACAATGAGAGACTAGGTTCTAGGCCAGCCTGGACTACAGTGAATGAGCCTACTTTGGACACACACGCACAAGCACATGTGTGTCTCACAGGGGACATCAGGAGTGACCTTGTTAGCAAATTCTGTTCCTCATTCTTGGTGGCATTTGATGCTGCTGTCTATTGTGCCCCTTGGGTTCTGGAACTTGTCCTGATTGTCCCCACCTCATGACCTTGCCATTCCTCCCGCCAATGGCTCTTCTGCAAACAGTGCACACCCCACAACTTAGCTGTCAGCGTAGCGAGCATGTCCTCTTCACTGTGCATCTCTCCTTTCACTTAGGCATACGTCAAGGCTCATCTGAGTTGGAACTTACATCCGCACTCCTCCCGATGACTGAGGAGCAACCCCGTTCCTCTCGATGACTGAGGAACACCCCATCACATAAATGCGCAATCCACTTATCCACGAATTCCTGCAAGGGGACATCAACTCTCTTACATTAAAAACACAAACTATTACTTGTGGCAGTTTTCAGGTAGGTGACAGCAAAGGAGTAGAAAGCACTCAGCGTCTGCCCCCCTCCCCACAATCTCCTTCAGGACACCATCCCCCACCAGAGTGGCCCATGTGTGATAATCTTCAGACAGGAACGCACCATCCTACAAAGCCATGTTAGCGTTCACTCTTCCCGTTATACCTTCCATGGGGCTGGACGCATACAGAAAAGGGTTATGGTATTATGTGAGTAGTCTCCTGGCCCAAGATCTCCTCTGTGCTCTGAGGCATCAACTTTTAAAGGACGGACAGGAGAGGAATACGGGCTGGGAATATAGCTCAGTGGTCAGCGAACACTTCTTGCCTACCAGGCTTGAGGTCTTTGGCTTCAATTCCCAGCAGAGAGTGGGGAGCAGAGGAGGGATGGAAGGAAGAAAGGAAAGAAGGAAAGGAAAGAAGGGAGGCTGGAATTACAGGCAGGCAGTGAGGAAGAACCAGAAGAGATGAAGTTGCAAAAGAGAGATGTGGTGCCGGGCGTGATGGCACACTCCTTTAATCCCAGCACTCGGGAGGCAGAGGCAGGCAAATTTCTGAGTTCAAGGCCAGCCTGGTCTACCAAGTGAGTTCCAGGACAGCCAGGGCTACACAGAGAAACCCTGTCTCGAAAAATCAAAAAAGAGAGAGAGAGAGAGAGAGAGAGAGAGAGAGAGAGAGAGAGAGATGTGGTTAGTGTTGCAGACTAGAGAGCACCTTGGAGATGGGATAGCCTCACCTAAGTGAGCAATCCCCAGATATTCTCAAAGGCATCCTGGTTGGAGGAGCAACTTTATAGTTCTACCCTACAGTGCTTCTCACTGTGAGGACTGGGTAGGGTCCATTGGATTTAACCACCGAGGAGTAGAGGTCTATGGTTTGGGGAAGGTGGGAAGTGGGGTTAGTCTTTGGTTTGGAGATGGCGGGAGGTGTGTAGTCTGTGGGTTGGGGAAAGCGGGGGTGGGGTTAGTCCATGGTTTGAGGATGGTGGGAGATGCATTAGTCCATTTCCCACTGCTCTAATGAAGTGCCTCACTCATTCTGGGTATTTCACAAGGTAATGTACTGCTCCTGGAGGATGAAAGTCTAAGATCCCAGAGCCCCGAGTAATCAGTTCTGGAAAGACCTTGTGACACATGACATCACACACGATGGTGGGAGCATGTGTGTGACAAGATATCACATGTCGAGATAGCAAGCCAGAGAGAGAATGCCAGACGCGCGCTCTTTATAACAAACCCTCTTGATAGAAATAACCAGGGTCCCGAGAGAATTACATCAGCTCGCAGGGGCACACCCCTTAAAGGGTCCACGCCCCCTCCTCAGTACACACACTCCAGAGGGACCCACTCTAAACACATCCCAGCTGCCTGATCGCAGTTTGAAGCTGAGGAGGGAGGAGGCGTCGAGAACAAAGACTCGGGGCTTAACATCTATATTGAGCCTCGCTGGGAGGGTGAGCCTCGCTGGGAGGGTGAGCCTCGCTGGGAGGGTGGTGCTTTCTCCTCCATTCCCGTCAGCCGGGACAGGAGGTCAGCACACGCTCTAATCAGCCATAGGCAGGCAGAGCAGGCACAAACAGATGCCATTCCCAGGGAGGGACGGCATCCCCAGGGGAAGGCCGGGGACAGGTGTTTGGAGATGGTTTCATCTCTGTGACATTGTGACATTCTGCTTTTCTCCAGGGACTCTTTTGAGGAGGGCTCATCCCCCCTTACTCTGTTCTTAGCAGCGGGAGCCGAGGGACTCACTCCTCACAAGGAAGACAAACAGGTGCAACACTGCCGGGCCCAGAGGCTGGGGAGGAAACAGGGCTAACGGTGGTTCTCAGCTCTAGTGAGCTGTTGGTGGCACGAGACTGCCTCAGCTTCTCACATCCTGTTCTAGAATGCTTAGAAGAGACGAGTCTCTAAGGGTAACCCAGGTGTTGGATTATCTCTACCCCACTCCCCAAAGGGTTCCTCTATGTCACCCTGGCTATCCTGGAGCTTACTCTGTAAACCAGGCTGGCCTCGAACTCACAGAGATCCACTTGCCTCTGCCTCCTGAGTGTTGGGATTAAAGGTATGCACTGCCAGCCATCACCTGATTATTTTGTTAAATTATTTTTATTTTATGTGTATGGGTGTTTTACCTGCAAGTATGGTCGGTGTGCCACATGGCATGTCTGGTGCTCATAGAGGCCAGGAGAGGATGACAGATCCCCTTTAACTGGAGTTATACATAGTTGTGAGTCACTGTGTGCTGGAATTGAACCCAGGTCCCCTGGAAGAGCAGCCAGTGCTCTTAAGGGCTGAGCCACCTCTTCAGCACCGCCCCCTCCCCCTGTACCCCTCTCCCCCAGATCCCAGGTGATTCCAACCTGCAGCCAGGAGTGAGAACCACTGGCCTGGAGTGTGAAGACTAGACGACTCACAGGAATGATCCGGCGTAGGGCACATTATAGGGGTTTGGAGACGAAGGGGCCCAGGGCCTTCTGCGGCTTAGTACACCATCTTCTCCAATCATGGTGTAGCATGGGGTTGTCCATGGCTCCCTTACTCCCCTGTCAAGAAAGTTCAACTGGGCGAGCTTTTGGACACCCCAAATGGTGCAGGGGCCTCCTGAGCTGGTTAGTTCTGTCAATTTGCCCTGTGAGCCTAGCCTGTGTTCAGGTATTTTCTTGATTATTGATTGCCATAGGAGGGTCGAGTTCACTGTGGGCAGAGCCACCCCTGGACAGTTAGTCCCGGGTAAGATAGAGTTGTAAAATAATCCATGAAGAGCAGGCTCGTGGGAGGCCTTCCTCCATAGTGTCGTCTTCAGGTCCCACCTCCAAGTTCCTGGGCCTTCAGCTCCTGCCCTGGCTGCCCTTCATGAGGGACCATAAGCTGTGAGGTAAAATCAACTTTTTCAGCCGGGCGTGGTGGCGCATGCCTTTAATCCCAGCACTCGGGAGGCAGAGATAGGTGGATTTCTGAGTTCGAGGCCAGCCTGGTCTACAAAGTGAGTTCCAGGACAGCCAGAGCTATACAGAAAAACCCTGTCTCAAAAAACCAAAAAAAAAAAAAAATCAACCTTTTCCTCGAGAAGCTGCTTTGGTCATGGCGTTTATCACAGCAACAGACAGCAAACTGGAGCTGGGGCTTTTATTTAGCAGATTGTTCATCCTGAAGAGACGACTCAGTGGTTAAGAGCACCGTGTGTGTGTGTGTGTGTGTGTGTGTGTGTGTGTGTGTGTGTGTGTCTGTAAATATATTTATTTACACAGCAGTTGGGAGGCAGAGTCAGGTGTATCTCTGTGTTGAAGGCCAGCATGGTCTACATCGTGAATTCCAGGATAGCCAGGGAGGAATATATTCTCTCTCTCTCTCTCTCTCTCTCTCTCTCTCTCTCTCTCTCTCCTCTCCTCTCCTCTCCCCTCCTCTCCTTCTCCCTCTTTTCTCTCCACTCCTATCTCTGTCTCTGTCAGCAGTTGTAACTAAGACTGCCCTTAAACTCACTGTGTAGCTCAGGATGACCTTGAACTCCTGATCCTGCCTCCCCCTCCCGTGGGCTGGGACCCAGGCCTGTGCTACCATACCAGTAGATGCAGTGCTGGGCTAGGTAAGCAGGGATCCACGTGCCCATGTCAGTAGTGTGCTTTCTTCCTATTGGCCAGAAGAGACCCTAGCCATCCCCTCCCCTCCCCTCCACTTCCCTCTCTTGCCTGGTGCAGGCTGGGATTCTCCAGATTACCATCACATAGCCCTTTCCTGTGTTTAGGGGGTCACTGTGTTTAGAGGTGTTTCCCAGAAGGTACCTGGCCACGAGGGTGGTCAATGACCAGGAATGTAGACTTACCATGGAGCTGTGGACATCAACAGATGGTTGCCATGGGACACCAGGGATGCAATGGAGCCAGCAACTAAGGAGGGACACTAAGGAGGGTTTGCCTCTGCAAACCCTGGGTGTTGGCAGTATGGACACCTAGTTGAGGTTCCGAGTGTGTCCACCCACCAGGCCCAAAGGCTAAGCCTAAGAAGGGCTTTTTGATCAGCCAGGAGAAGTCTGTTGAGGGCTCCAGCAGAGGAAAGATGGAAGTGTCCAGGGAGCATGCAGTTAAGGCAAAAACAGGAGGTCCTGTAGCATCAAACAGCAGAGAAGGATGGCCCTGGTTTCCTCCACCCAAGGGTCAAGTTTGGAACTGCATCCCTCTAGGAGGCTCATTGGTCCTACCCGGTGCGCCCTCTGCTGGTGGTTTTGGGGAATGCTCCCCCTGGCTTAGTGCCTTGAGCTGGCAAGGTCTGCTCATGCAGACAAAGAGCTACAGTGCCCTGGTGGAGCAGGGGAGCGTATGGTAAGAGGAGCTGGCCAGAGAAGAGCTAAGAGAGGCAGGATGAGGTGTGAGTGGGAAGGAAAGGGAACAAAAGAGTGGTGTGAGGGACAGAGATTGCAGGTGCGGGAGGTCCCAGCGCTGGTGTGGTGGTCAGAGGTCTTCGAAATTTAAGAAGATGTTGACATAACATACATAGAGATGGCTGCATGAATTAACACCGTCCAACTGAACAGTTACCTTGCTGGTGGTCCTAAAGCCGTCTCCCTGGGCATCCAGCAGCCGGGTCCTGACATCTGGACGAGATGTTGAACTAGAAACCACCATGTGTTTCTTGTGTTCTGGCTTCTCTCATTGCTGGGTGGGTCTCCTTCTGGGTGCTGCATGATGGTGTCCCTACCCACCCCCACCCCATGATATTTTGTATAGACCCATAGTTCTCTCTTTGGTTGATGGTATTGAGGT